>CM022774.1:7341219-7378719 GCA_012411365.1 Ameiurus melas
AAAACAGGACCCATGTTTGTTTTTGTCATTTTAACAATTAAAACTTTATTGGAATGATACATGTTGCAAAATATTATTCTGTGTATTTATTTATTTTTTTTCATTATTTTATTATTTTTTGGCTTTTTTTTCATTTTATTTATTTATTTTTTTTAAACATACTCCGTGTCTTACAGGGTTGTTCTTCCATCAAGTTCTCCAGAAGGTCAAATAATTAAGACTGTTAAAGGCAGAAGAATATACAGTATCGTTTCCCGAAAAAAGGTACAATTAGACCACACCATCACCATACCCGCGTCGGGAGGAAATTGAAAATACACTTTGAAAATATGACCAAATAAAGGAAATAAAAGAAAAAGTAAAAATCAATAAGTGGTGGTTGTTTCTTTCTTTTCTTTTCATGGCTGTGATTTTAAAAAGGAAACAGGAGAGTGTCGGGACGCGGACGTGTACGAAGGCAAACTGACGCGTGGACTCGATGCACGAGAAGCCGATCGATGATGTAATGAAGGAGAGGAGGACATGGAGACGGAGTGGCGCGTGAGGAGGAGCGTGTTTTACCTACGGATTTTTCGTTTCGAGAGAACGAAGAGGACCCAGAGAAGGCGAGTGCGGGAAGGCGCAGACGCTAAGCGGCTGCGGCTTGTTGCGTTTATTCTCGTTAGCGATGCGGTGGAGACGTTTAGATCGCGGTCGGTAAGCTCCCGATATCTCTAGCACCCTCGGAAATTGCATAACGAGTGTACGAACGGCTCCCGGGACCGAACCGGCTCGGGCGGGGTACGTTCTTCCGGAAACGTTCTTCTCGAGAGTATTACCCCCCGCGGCCTGGATAGAAGCGACGCCACGCGCACGTCAACGAGAGTCCGTTTTTATTTCCAGCACGCGATCGCGTATACAAAGCAGAGCAGTGGAGCCGTTTCTCATGTGGACATCCATTTTATAGCATTTAAAACAAACAAACAAACAAAAATAAACAATGAAAGAAGGAAGGCAGGGAAGAAGAAAATGCTAGGCGGGGAGAAACACAACACAAAACGGAGGTGGTTAAATAAAGCGGCTTAAAAGCGAATTAACGACGAAACCAACTGAAGCGGTTTGTTTCTTTTTATTTTTTCCTCAGGGAAGTGCTCTAAAACCTAGTTTGCGATGTTCCACAAGCGTACCACTTCATCGAGAACCACGATCGGCTCACGTGCGGCAGAACTGAGAAAACGCTACAGAGCTTTTCCTCAGACGTTCTTTTGTAGACTTCTGTGTTTAAAAGAAAAACAAGGAAACGAATAACGAGGCCGTCCTGGATGCGGCGGTGAGAATCCGAACCGGCCGACGCAAAACGAGTCGAGGCAGAGATTAAAACCAGCTGCGCGTGTTGGAGCGCTGAGGAGCGTCACGGAGACCCGTTTAGATCATCTCTCGGGTTAAAGATGAAGAACTTTCGCTGGAGGTTCCTCCTCTATATGTATATGTATATACCCCCCCCACACACACACCTCCTTGCGACTTTGCTTTTTTTGTATCCCTCAACCAGAAGTTGTTATTTGAATCATGAGGCTTACGAAGCAGAAAATCTACACGACACGTACAAACGAGACAAAAATGACACGCCGTTTCTCTTTCTTCACTCCGGAGCCATTTCTTTCTCATCCCGACCCATCCGAAAGTGGGAGCTCGAATCCCGACAATGACGCAGCCATCAGCGGCTGGGAGCGAGAGACTAAAAAAAGTGGACAAGCTCTGGGTGGGACGGGCATACTCTCTCTCTCTCTGGGTGGGACGGGCATACTCTCTCTCTCACTCGCTCTCTTTAGGTGGGACGGGCATACTCTCTCTCTCTCTCTCTCTGGGTGGGACGGGCATACTCTCTCTCTCACTCCCTCTCTTTAGGTGGGACGGGCATACTCTCTCTCTCTCTCTCTCTGGGTGGGACGGGCATACTCTCTCACTCCCTCTCTTTAGGTGGGACGGGCATACTCTCTCTCTCTCTCTCTCTGGGTGGGACGGGCATACTCTCTCTCTCACTCCCTCTCTTTAGGTGGGACGGGCATACTCTCTCTCTCTCTCTCTGGGTGGGACGGGCATACTCTCTCTCTCTCTCTCTGGGTGGGACGGGCATACTCTCTCTCTCACTCCCTCTCTTTAGGTGGGACGGGCATACTCTCTCTCTCTCTCTCTCTCTGGGTGGGACGGGCATACTCTCACTCCCTCTCTTTAGGTGGGACGGGCATACTCTCTCTCTCTCTCTCTCTGTGGGGCGGGGCATACTCTCTCTCTCCTCCCTCTCTTTAGGTGGAGACGGGCATACTCTCTCTCTCTCTCTCTGGGTGGGACGGGCATGCTCTCTCTCTCTCTCTTTAGGTGGGACGGGCATACTCTCTCTCTGGGTGGGACGGGCATATGCTCTCTCTCACTCTCCCTCTTTAGGTGGGACGGGCATACTCTCTCTCTGGGTGGGACGGGCATACTCTCTCTCTATCTGGGTGGGAAGGGCATACTCTCTCTCTCTCTGGGTGGGAAGGGCATACTCTCTCTCTCTCTGGGTGGGAAGGGCATACTCTCTCTCTCTCTGGGTGGGAAGGGCATACTCTCTCTCTATCTGGGTGGGAAGGGCATACTCTCACACAAAGCCCTGGTTTTTAACGCGATACGTAGGTTAGATAATATTACAGTCCGATCTCCGTCTAGTTCACATCGTTTCTGGCTCAGAAATCAGCAAAGCATCCAGCTCGGACAAAACCGCCAAAGCTCCACCCCTTTTATACAGCAAAGTTTCAGCAGAGAAGGGGAACTCTGTCAGCTCGACAAAACCTTCAAGACGTTACTTGTTTTAGCTCCAAACCAGTGACAACGTCTTGGTTATCCAGAGGACCTTCATCACTAGTAACTACTCAGTAACGACTCCGAACGGCTGACCAACCAGGTGGTACCCTGGGGCGTAGTCACGCCTCGTTTGGGGGGTAAGTCAAAGTTAAGTACGTATTAAATGTAAATGAGGGACAGGCAAGCAGGAGGACGCTTCCTGAACCTGGCTGAGAACAAGGACGAGGATTCAGTGATGATTTCCACACTATGGCGAGAAAAAAAAATGGCTCCCTTCAACTCCAGCAAAACACCCGCTCGCCATCTCGGTATTGCTCGGACAGATTTGGGAAGATGCAAAAGGGCAAACAAAAAGAAAATGTAAAAAAAAATTCAAAACAGGGAAACAAGACAACAGAGTAGAGTGTGTGTGTGTGTGTGAGAGAGAAAGAAAGACATGTAAAAAAAAAAAAAAAAAAAAAATGCTATGAAGGACACACTTTGATTCAGTACCAGAGATGAAGCTGTGTGTGTGTGTGTGTGTGTGTGTGTGTGTGTGTGTGAGAGAGAGAATGAGAGAGAGAGAGAGAGAGAAACAAAGAACCGACTACCTCGAGACCCAGATGACCCTCGTTACGACTCTGAAAGGAGATGAAAATGGATAAATATAATAATTTTAACTCTAACAAGAACATTAAGTGATGATCGATCTCGAAAGGCAACACTGCTGACTTTCTTGGGACATTTTTTAAAACCCCCCCTCCTCCTCTCTCTTTTGTCTGTGTGTATAATAATGTGTGTGTGTGTATACAGAAGAAGGGGGGCTCTACATTGTTGTTGTTCTTGTTGTTTACTGAATACAGACTCAAGTCCAGTCCATCATCATCATCATCATCATCTCTGTCTCTCTCTCTCTCTCTCATTCACTCTATCTTTATCTTCATCTCTCTCTCTCTCTACTGCCCCGCCCTCCACATCGCTCCGTCGCTCTCTCCCTCCGCCTCTCCAGGCTGAATCTAGAAATCTGCAAACTCCTTTGCGCATTTTTCCGAGAAGGACACCCGGATTTCCTCTTCCTCGTAGTCGTCGAAGTTGCTGGTGTCGCCCGGACCTTTGCACTTCGGGATGAACGGGGCTTCGACCTAACACACACACACACACACACACACACACACACACACACACACACACACAGAAATTATGTTGGGTTTCTGGGGGGTGTATCCACAAAAAAAATTGGGTCTTGGACAATTTAGGGAAAAAAAAATTAATCTTGGTCTTATTTTAAAAAGGTGCAAAAGAAAACAGAAAATGTGATTAAGTTCCATATTCAAATGGACAAAAAACGTGATGAAATGCCCTCTAGGGGCGACATTCCAGGGGAGATTAAATGATTAAGTACCCTTTCGGGTGCCCTTCCAGTAGAAAATGTGATGAATTGCCCTATTCAAATAGACAAAAAACGTGATGAAATGCCCTCTAGGGTGCCCTTCCAGTGGAGAATGTGATGACGTGCGCTATTCAAATGGGACAATGAATGAAATACCCTTCTAGTGGAGAATACATCATGAAGTGCCCTATAGGGTGCCCCTACATTCTCTAATGGCTGACCTTCAAAATAAATAAATAAAGTGGTCTCTGGGGTGCTTCTACATGATGAAATGCCCTCTAGGCTGCCCCACTAGTGGAGAATATGTGACAAAGTGCCCTCTAGGGTTCCCCTACATGCCCTAATGTCTGCCTAAATGGACAAAACTCTCTGGGGTGCTGCTACACGTGATTAAACGTGACGAAAAATGCCTTCTAGGTTACCCTTCCAGTAGGGGCTGCGAAGCAGAGATCCGCCTATCTGGGGGTTATAGTGAAGCGAGCCTGACTGACCTTCCTCTGATAGATGGCGATCCAGTCGGTGGTGGCGAACCACTTGTGACCCTTGATGTCGTTGACGCCGTTCTTGAGGTTGCCGAAGCGCTTGGTCAGGTCCACCTGGAGCAGGTTCCTCAGCAGGTCCTTCAGGTCTGAGCTGAAGTGGGAGGGGAAGCGCACCTGGAGAGAGGAGAACAGAAGAACGTGAGGAGCGTTGGAGTAGCTCCGATCCCAAATTTCATCTGTAGATTCTCCCGGGAACTATTCCCGAATAAAATCCAACGGTGCTCTGGCCATCCGTTTTAGATCCTTTTACATTTTTATTATTTTACGTGGTCCACCTCTTACACCGAAACGGTCAGCCGTTACGGTCAGCCGTTACGTTAAAACCACAGTTCTTGAAGTTGACGTGTCGGAAGCGGGAAAAATGGGCAAGTGTAGGGATCTGAGAACGGTGGCGAGACGACTGGGTCAGAGCGTCTTTCAGCGGAATAATACGTCCTGCAAAAACTGAGGTGTTGACTCGGCCTCCAAATTCCCCAGATCTCATTCCGCTCGGGCGTCTGAGAGATCTTCTGGACAAAAGTCCGTTCCATGGAGGCCCCACCTCGCAACTTACGCGACTTGAAGGATCTGCTAACGTCTTGGTTCCAGATACCACAGCACACCTTCAGAGGTCTTGTGTCTCGACGAGTCAGAGCTGTTTTAGCGGCACAAGGTGAGGAGAACCTACCCTACGTTAAGCAGGTGGTTTTAACGTTCTGGCCGATCGGTGTATCTAGCAGAGAAATAAGCACGGAAGGAGAAACAGAACGGCAGGAGGAGATCTGATAAAGCAGAGAAACAGGAGAAGCGTACTACAATATGAGAACCACACTTCCAGAAGGGGAATAGGAGAACCGTAAGGAGTAGTAAAAAAGAGAAAAGGAGTACCACGCTCAGACAGGACAAAGGGAAGCGGAGAACCGCATCGGGAAGCACAGCGAGGAATAAACAGGAAGTAAGACACAAACGCATCTCATACGCATTCTCAGATCATTTTTGAATGACAGTTTAGGTGTTTATTTCCGAGTGACTTTATTTCCTGAACCGATGGGAGATTTGGAGTAAATCAGGAACGACTCATGCCTGAAAGGTTGCTCGGGGCTTTCCTCCACTCACCTTGCCTGAGACGATCTTCTCGTAGATCTGAATGGGCTGGTCAGCGAAGAACGGGGGATATCCGGCGGCCATCTCGTAAATCAGCACGCCCAGAGCCCACCAGTCCACCGCTTTATTGTAGCCCTGAGAGAGAGAGTGAGAGAGAGTGGGAGGAGAAGGAACCTTCAGAACCTAGCTCAGAAGGTACGTTTCAGAGACTCGAGTGTGTTCGAAGCGTGTACGTACTTTACTGAGGATAATTTCTGGAGCCAGGTACTCTGGAGTTCCGCACAGTGTCCAGGTCCGGCCCTTTACACGCTTGGCAAAGCCAAAATCCGTAACCTGTAGGAGAGAGGTAAAGACCCGAAGAACTGAGAGTTCCACACACGATCCACGACGAGTCTTCATTGATCACATGTACATTACAGCACAGTCATCACAGATGCCATCATGTCAGGAAGTTGGGTTCAGAGTGCAGGGTCAGCCATGATACAGCGCCCCCTGGAGCAGAGAGTGTTAAGGGCTTTGCTCAAGGACCCAACAGTGGTAGCTTGGCAGTGCTGGGGCTCGAACCCCCAACCTTCCGATCACTAAACCCAGAGCCGTAACCGACAAGCCCCCCAACAAGACGCGTGTTTTATCCCTTACTTGGTTTCTACTCAACACTTATACGTTGGAAGCGCAGACTGTCCGCTCAGTCTAGTTTCCTCTCCGTATTTGCAACGTTATCAGTTTTTGTTTTTAAGCACCGCAGCGTCTCAACGTTACTCTGACTCACACGGGAACTGTGCTGCTTTTATTCCCCTTATTCCGATATTACCCAACATCGCGCTTACAACACCGATCAGAGGTTCCTCTCAGCGCTCCTGAGGTCACCATAAAGTCCGCGTTTCTATAGTAACGGCTCGTACACAGGTACCCGTATGACGGTCCACATAAAAAAAATAAAAAAATGTTTCCATTTTGTTTTTTTAAAGTGTAAGAAGTATAATCGTTGAAGTTTTATTTTGTTAAGAGACGTGTATTTAACGTTTACGGAAGGAGTCGCGAGTGTCAGCGCTTTGTACCAGTTTTGGTAACAACGTTTCCCAGAACAGAGGAGTTCACGCTTCCAGATCTGGAATGATCGACAGTTGCATAGCTGGTTCCGTACCGCCCCTTTGGAAGCCCCGCCCACCATCCCTCATCGCGATCTGACTGCGCGTTGATCCGATTTTCTCGCTAGAAAGACGTGTGTGCGCGTGTGTGAGAGAGAGAGAGAGAGAGAGAGTTTGTTTACCTGTATATAGCCCTGCTGATCGATGAGCAGGTTCTCAGGCTTAAGATCTCGGTAAATGAGGTCGAGCGAGTGAAGGTACTCAAACGTCAGGACTATCTGCGCGGCGTAAAAGCGAGCATGAGGCTCACTACGAAGAAAAAAAGAAAGACAGGAAAAAAAAAATGAAAATACATTATGACAAACCTCTAAAAATTCTTATACGCTTTATTAGGAACACCTGTACATTCATGCAGTCATCCGATCAGCCAATCATGTGGCAGCAGCACAGCGCCGTCAGTTAATCTTCAGATCAAACATCAGAACGGTGAGAATGTCTGATCTATGTGACGTTAACCGTGCCGTAGGTTGGTCTGGTCTGAGTGTTTCAGAAATCTCCTGGGATTTCCACAGAGTTTACACAGACTGGTGCAAAAAACATATTAAAAAAATTTCTGGGAGCAGAGGATCTCCAGGCTGAAACACCTTGTTGATGAGAGATCAAAGGCCTGAGCTGCCAGGAAGTCTATACGAACTCAAATAACCACGCTTTAACAACTGTGGTGCATCATGGACACACAGACTCCCCAAACCTGGACAGCTGAAGACTGGAAAAAGACCAGGTGATTTCCTCCACCGTCTAATCGGACTTCCTGTTCGATTAAGTCAAGCCTCGCCGTGCGGAAGATTAGAGAATAAGCTAACGAAACGAAGCCCAAGTGCGTCGACCTTCATGAACAAATTTCAGGGAAATTTTGAAGTCTCTGTCGAGTCTAAATACTATTAAAAATGTTTTTAAAACGCTTTTACACCTGCGATATCTCGCCAAAGAAAAGTATCACGACGCCATTCACCACGAGACGGATATTATACGAGTATAAGCACGGTGTGGCGGAGGAACCTCGTGAAGACTCCAGGACAATCCAAGGAGATTTTTTAATGGAAACCAGCGCTGCTTCTGCCGTGAGGTTACAACCGGGACATGACTTCCAACCGAATAGGCTCGTAGTTCTTCACAACTAGCGGGCGGTTCTCCTGCGGCACGGTGCAGGGGACTCACCTGAACCTGCCGATTCTCCTCAGATGAGAGAACATCTCCCCTCCTGGAACATACTCCATCACCATATACAGGTTAGTGTTGTCCTGAGGAGCAGAGACATACGGTTAGCCTGGACATCAGCAGTGTAGTCACTACTACACCAAGAATAAAGAAATTTAAAATATGCAAGTACGGTATACACACAAGTTCTCCAAATCAACTGAGCATTAATATGCAAATGAAACATCTGTAGGTCTCTAGGAGTATCCGTCGCGCTCATAAAAAGTCAAAATGTCTTTGTGCCTTCTTTTTTTTCATACTCACAGACGATCTCGTTTACTTTTTAAAACACGAGTAATATTTACACAGAACCACGAATTCGCACGCGATTTAAAGTGGAAATCCGGGCCCCGTGTGAAAGGGTTAAGGACGTTTGCGCGGTGTCGTGTGCTGTTTCAGATCTTTTTCGCCGTTAATTTAGCCTCTTAGGGTGCGTCCGAGTCGCGTCGGGACGATCACGAGTGTTTCACGCTAGCCGCAAAGTCAGAATTCCGAATCCCGGGGAATTGTTGAAATCGGAATGTTCACTCGTCTCAGAAGCGGATTTGGGTTACTGTGCGTTTGGTACGCTAATACGCAGGTCGCTTCCGGAGAAACCCCCGAGAATTAAACGATGCAGTCTGTTAGGAATCGATCCGAACACCTTGAAGGAGTGCTCCAGCCGGACGAGGAAGGGGAAGCTCACGGCCTGCAGGATGCGTTTCTCGTTCAGTGTGTGTTCTATCTGTTTCAGCTTGACCACCTGAAAAGACCAGACAAACAGCCAGCACAGTTACACACACCCCAAATAGCCACAACACACACACACACACACACACTTTCCAATCATCATCACCATTAAAATTCTTTTTAGATTGAAGAATCTTGGTACAATTTCTTTTAGGTTGACTTTTATACCCCGTTTCAAATAAATGCGGTTTTTGACTATTATCGCATTCCTAATTAATATACATAACTGACGCTAGCTAAATATCTGTCCAACGTTCGCTTTGAGGGGGCGGGACTTCCATATCGGTTAATATAGGAGAGTTCAAAACGACGTCTGTCAACGCTTCCAGATTTCTATATCGATTCGTTCATCTGACGTTTTTAATTATTGGGAGGGAAAAAAAAGAAGAGGTAAAAAAAAAAAAAAAAAAAAAAAAAAAGATTGTCTCATTGATTATTTCTGAGCGACAAGTCGGAGCAGCGTACTCCGATGTAAAAATGCACAAAAGTTCCTACGCAGAAACATAAAAAATAAAATTAAATTAAAAAAAAGAATGCTTGGTAATTATAATCAGAACTGATGCTGGTGAAAATAAGTAAATAAATAATTTTATTAATAATATTATTATTATTAATTTTAGAATGACGTCAGTGAAAGTGGAAGAATATATTCATATAATATTTTTATGGACCGTTTTTAGACACTGACATTTTTGTCCTCTATGGACCTGTGTGTAACTTTTTTTAAAATTGGCACACGAGGGTTTATATATATAAAAAAAAAAAAAACACACTTTAAAGCTTAGCATCTGAACCATGGGCTCGAGTAAACGGTATCGACTGATGCTGGGGGTTTCTGAGAGGAAAAAGCTTTAATATGGTTCTTTTCCCCGACCTTCTGTTTGTCGAGGATCTTCATGGCGAAGTGCTGTCCCGTTTCTTTGTGTTTGACCAGCATGACTCGACCGAAGGAGCCCGTGCCCAGCGTCTTCAGCCTCTCGAACTGGTCCAGAGACGCAGTGTTCTGAGGAAAAAGAGATAATACGTAACACACGGCACGTACACAAAGTACTATACGTATCTAGACAGGACAAACCGCTGTGTGTGTGTGTGACAGATAGAAGAATTCAGCTGATAAACCAGCTCCCGCCTCATCAATTCATCCCTCCCCCATCCATCCATACGCTCCAAGGATAGAAACAAAATAAAACGTCACTCGTACACTTCAGCGCTTGTCCAGTAGGTGGCACAGTCACCTCGTTATACTCCACAGACAATCAACAGGCTGTTTTTTTTTTTTTTTTTTTTTAAACTGCTGCTTGGAGTTTTTAAGCTTCGAGCTTACCTTGATCCTCTTCTCTCTCTAGATCGTGCTTTTTCTTTTACACTCCTCACATTTTGCACGTTACAGAGCCTCTGTATTGCGTTGTAATCGAATTATAGCTCCCAATGTTCTAAACCTTTAAGAAAGGAACTTGAAGTACACACGTACGAATGTGACACCAGGGCTGGGCAATATATTGATAGAAACATTGAGATAAACCATGACGCGATACAGTTTCCCGAGATAGCGAAAATCCCCACCAAGCGGCTCTCGTTATTATGCAGTACGAGAGCGACCTCTAGAGGCAAAATAAAAACTTTCGCTGTCCAATTTTGTTGTGTTATTTGAAGCGATTTTTAAAAAATAAGAATTTTAGACGTCTATATTTTTGTTTTGTTTTTTGTGTGTTTTTTTCCGTTCAGTTTGGATGGACCTCTTTTATTTAATATTTATTAATAGTTAAGATATATTAAGATTTACTTAATTTTAAAAAAGTACCATACATTTTCACAGTGCAGTCAGTGCTTTTTATTTTTGTAATAACGTTCAGCACTATTTGACAGTGTTTTGTATTCGTTCAGTATCACGTTTAAAAACAATCGGTTGATTAATCGGTAATCGGCAGGTAATCCCGCCCGACTTAGCCATCGCTATCGGGCAACCTCTACAGGGAAAATTCCTTGCACTGACTTAACAGTCGAACAAGAAGTGTCGCTTTGTTCTAGGAAAATAATCCGGGGCGGGGGGCAACAGATCACAGCGAGAACATTCCTGTACGTCGGGGTTTCCAAGTCAAATCGTAAACGTTTAAACACACGTTTCTCTTAAAACGCTCCGCTGTCGTCGTGACTGTCGTCATGAACCGCGTCTCAAATTAAAAACCCTGACCTCATATTAGTCACTAATCTAGAAACTCCACAAGGCTGGAACACTAAACACAGCGTTCAGAGGGTTTGAAGGTGACGTGAGAGGATTTTACAAATGAAACCAAACACTAACTGTAACGACACACACCACACACGCTAAGTTAAGTATTTAGTCTAGCCTAGTAGACGAGGATGCGATTCAAGACACGACTCTGGTTCGAGGAAGGCAGACGGGTACGTCGGTCCGTTTTTATTACTGAACTGTACGTGTGTCGTGTCCGGATAGCGTAAAAGACTCCAAGAACACGCAACCGATTTATTTATTTAAAATCCGGGCTTTACCACCGAACACGACTCCCGGGAACGTTTCAACATATTAGCCCGCAGAAATACCTCCTCGATGTTTGGAAATATTCGTGCGCAAACTAAACGAGTTAAATTAAAAAAGGAAGAACATTTCTAGAAAATAATCTTGTTAAATCGTAACCGCGATGCTACGAGACGTCAGAGCCGTGACTACACCGGCATCACCGACTCACCGAGCAAGCTTTTAATGACTTTCACAGATTCTATTAAACACATCATGATGTGTGTGTGTGTGTGTGTGTGTGTGTGTGTCTGAGTGATAAGATACAGAGAGAGAGAGAGACACAAAGGAAAATGCTTACCTGTGCCGGATTCTCCCATTTCTTAAGGAAATCTTCTTTGGCTTTGGCGAGAAACTCCTTCACTGTAAAGAGAGAAGATTTCATTTATTTAAACATGGTTAAAGGTAAGAGACGCTTCAGACACAGACGAAGTAAAGACGCATGGTCGGGCAGGAAGCTGTGCATACACACCTCTCTCACACACAGATACACACCCGAGTGTGTGTGGGTGTAATTTATACACACGTCTGAAAGAGAGAGAGAAAAAAAAAAAAAACAACCCACACGTACATATACGATTTTATGATCGCAGAAATGAACGCAGAATCGAGCGAACTCAGGAATATTCCGAGGAGCTCGCAGTGTCTCAAAGTCACAGCAGATTTTTCACAGATTCGGGCCATGACAACGTCACTCGCAATATTACGCGTTCAGCAAACCCCCCCTTTCTCTCCCCCGGAGTAAAACCAAAGAAACCCCATGGCTTCTCTAACACCACTGAAGACCACCTCTGTCCTAACGTGACCGTTACAGAGCGCCGAAACTGGAGACTCCTTCCATAATCGTTACACTAACGTCTCCGTACAGAGAACGTAGCATCTAAACGAAACATTGGAGCGAGGGCGTTGATATAAACCTGCGCTACTGTCAGGGCCGCTGTGGTAGAAAATTCTTCAACACCTTATGCCCAATCAGAGAGGTATGAATTACGAATAAGCAAAGTAGAGGCCTCCATTTTGTCCCGCCCCCCCAGACACACCCTTTGTAGCTCGGACGTGTCGAGAACGCCGTGCTCCCGAGCTCCGACTTCCCAACGTGTAATCTAATAATCTCTAATCTCTCTCTCTCGCTCACACACACACACACATTATCCAACACTTCCTGTTCCCACCATGACGGATCAATAGCAGCTGGCGCCCTGTGTATGTAGAGATACACACACACAGTGTATGTATACAAGAGTATACTCGAAACGTTTAAAACGACAGACTATGCAGAGTTAGCTATTATGTGTGCCTGCAAGTACACGCACAAACACACACACTAAAAAAGGGCATGCAGAAGGAAGTACACACATCCCCCCTTATCTTTATTGGGCTAATGGCTGTGTGGGAACGTCGCGATTCCTGGCCCTTCCCCGTTCCTCTACTCCGCTCGCTCGAGGGAACGCCGGGCCGCTCTGAACCCTCGGGGGAGAACAACTCTGCAGCAAGATTCTGCACGAAGCCTGAGAGAAGTATTTCGACTCCGCACGGCGATGCTGCACGCGTGTACACTCGCAAAGCACGCATGCAAACTGCATAAGAGTGTAAACACACGCACTCGCACGCAGCCGATCTGAGGGAAAGCACGAGACGTTATCTACTACGGTCATAACTTCCCATGCAGCTTGGTGCTCTCGGGACTACGCCTCTTCCTCCATCTCAACTGCCTCTCTCGCTCTCTCTCTCTCACACACACAGGGTTCTTTACATGGCTGAGGTCTGACATTTCTACTCGATTCAGATAAGTGAGGAGGGAGGGGGAGCAGCAGCCAGAGACCAAAGTTCACGCACACATGCATATACACACACACACACACACACACACGCACACACACACTGTCTCTCACACTCGACTATACATCGATCACAACAGGGGTTCGAGATCATATCACGATACTTGACGCTCACACCATAGACAAACTGGCGGGAAAACACCAGTGTCGCAAGAAAAAGAAAAAAAAATAATAATCTGAAGAAAACTCACCTGTCTACAAAAAAAAATTTCAACTGAAAGGCGTAAAATAAATAAATAAACAAACAAATAAATAAATAACCACCACTAATGATTTGAATAGGTTCTAAAAATAATTAGCGGTTCGAAATTTAAACATCAAATCAGCTGCTTTGAATCCGTTCAGAATTGCGATATATATTTATTTATTTATTTTAAGGTCCCGATGCCGGCGAGATCTCTATACGGAAAAGTGTACCGCGACATACTTTATCATGATGTCGATATATTCCGTCGTCATTGCAGCGGACAAGGAAACCGAGAGTGTCGCCGTCCCTCCCCTGCTTATTCGCGGTGAGCGACGAGTCCCGGCGCTTGGCGCTGCACGGCGAAGAAAAATGAGAGAGACGATGTTGGAAAGCTTAGAGAGGGAATTAAAATCGACTCGAACGCTCGTAGCGGAACACAGCAAATCGGGCCTAAAGAAAACGGTGACGTCTACTGGATCATAAACTCCTCATTACCGAACAGTGTGAAATGAAATGAAATGAAATGAGCGAGCGGGTCACGGTTGATGACGGATTGAACGATTCATACGTCCACATTTTCTAGGATCCATCCTGATTTTTGAAGCTTTCAGGGTTTTTTTGTAAAAGGAGTTTAAAGAAGAAAACGGAGTGTGGAGTAAAATTGGTTCAGGTTTTAAAAACAACTAGGACATCCATGCGCTTCTACCCCCTCCCCCCTCAAGATCTGGGAATGACGGTGTTTACGTTCCATACGTTTCCAGACTTGGAGATCCATGGAAACTCTTCTCCCTCACCTTCACCCAACACCACCGGACCCTCCGACTCTCCCGGCGCTGCCTCAGAGGCTCGAGACAACGCCGCCGATGATGACACCGACTCCCCTCTCTTCCCGCCGTGCCTCCTGGAGCTCTTACGGTCACACATGAGCACTCGGTACGCTCTTCCTCGTCCTCTTCCTCATAAAAGCAGCCTCATGGCACTGACATGGACGCACAGTCCGAGCCGTGGTGCTGGATCTTTCCATGCAGGACTACACGCTCGCCACCCAGGCGGATCAATCGGACCCGTGCTCCATTTGTATCAATATTTATTCTACACACACAGCGCACTGTCTCTCACACTCGACTATATCGATCACAACAGGGGCCCGGTCACCAAGGGGAGGGGCGCGGCCTCCGTAACAGATAATTTCCAACGAGACGGGAAACAAACATCGTTCCTTGAGCTGACAGGTAGCGAGGATTTGTGAGTGGCTGTATAATCAAAATGCGTGCGTACGTGCGTGTGAGAGAGAGAGCGAGAGAGAGAGAGAGAACGTTCACACACTCGTCATCCTCCACTCGTTGGAGTTCACAATCAATCGCATGGATCGATCGGTGCAGCTCCAGGTCACCGAGCCTCGCCGTGACGCCAACCGAAAGGGTCAAACAGGACGAATCTCGCCGATTGTCGCCGGATCCTCTGCTCCGATTGGTCAGGAGGCGTCGCTTAACTTTCTAAGAACGGCAGCTCTGACCGCAAGGCAGCGGCAAACAGGCTCTCGTACGACCGCGTTATCGTTCCTATAGCAACAAGCTCATCGGCAGGGAGCTTTACGGCAGAGCGTAGAAACGTGTCGGACTGTTAAGGAGACGTGCGTTTAACATATACAGACGTCTAGATGTTTCCGGGAACACGACTAGCTGCGATTTTATAGTTTCGTTAACTTCGTCGCATGCTACGTTTATTCATTTTATTCAGATTTACGATAAAAACGGCCGTACTGTCCACAGCGCCGGCATTTTCAGGATATTGTTGCTGAAATTGTGCTGAACCGTCCAGCCAAACCAGTGGGAAAAGCATGGAAAGGCTCCAGATTAGACACTGGGGTACTGGTGGTGGAAAAAGGCTATCGAGCAGCAGTACCAATCCTCACACACATACACACCACACACACAAACACATACCACACCGAGTCATGCACAAAGGAAATAAAGAGCAGTGCTCATTTGCAGGGCAAAGACAGAGAGCGAGTAAAAAGAAACTGAACGCAGAAAAGAGCGACGAAAGAGAACGATATCAAAGACCGAGAAAGAGAGAGAGAGAGAGAGAGAGAGAGAGAGAGAGAGAGAGATCCTCTTACACAAGCCTCTCCGTGCTAAATAACTAACCCCTTCCTCATCTGGTTCTGATATATACGTCTCTCCAGTCCCGTATACAACCGAAATTTTATTGCTTTGCTCTGCTAATGTTCAGTAACTGATCTTTATTTATTTATATATAAATACACCTGTATCTGTGATACGAACGACTCCGAATACACTCATAGCATCTAAACATTGTATTATGATCACAGTAACATAAACCAGCTGGACCAGGATTTCACGATTTTGGGATCGGACAAGAGTACAGCCAAAAGGTTGTTCCATTTATGAACAAACAACACTGCGAACGAGCGTGCAAAACTATTTAGCGCGATTGCAAGTTCGTCGTTTTCAAGGGATTTTAAAAACCCGCAGCAAAATCGAACGTTTTTTGGCCGCGACAATCATAATTAATAAATAAATACGGACGGTATAATTGCAAATGATTTATGTTTTTGATGTTTGTTGGTAAACGAGACCTTTTTAGCTGTACTCGTGTTCGACGCACGTGAATCGACGAGCGCTTTGGCCCGAATCTGCGGTAATTCTGAAAAATTGTACTAAAGGTCCTCCGTATGACGCGCCGCCTGCTTGATTTTGCAACGATTCCGTTAGCGTTAATCGCAAAATCCTGGATTTCAACATCGAGGGTCGCCTTGGTAATAACTAGAAAGGCAACACCTGGACGTTTTATCCAGCTCTACAACCAAGGTGGACTTCATTATTAACGATTATAATTATTATTTAAAAAAAAAGCCACCCAAAAATCGAAATATCTGCTTCGAGTTCTTCAGAGTCGTGCTGATATGTTTCCGGACACAGGTGGACTTGCTGTAAATCTATAAACCCTTGGCCCTGGTGCACAAAGGTGAAGGTAGTACCGTAGCAGAAAGCAAAAAAGGGTTACGTGGAAAACAGTACAGTTCAACTCTGATTTCAGAAGTTGTAAAACACAAGGCTGTCGTCGAGATAGAACAGCACGTTCGAACCACAAAGATTGGAAAGACTCAGCAATTTACAAAAAACAGTAACCTTGAGGCTCCGGTGCGAAAACTAAACCAGAAAACGCAGAACCTCAAACCTGGTCTCGGAAGAGCGACTACGTTTGGTGTAGGTGGGGAAACCGGGTCTGTTTTTTTCTTTCACCGAACTACGCCTTTAAGTAATCCGACCCCGTTCGAGTGGAGTACAAGATGCCAATCGAGGACCAACAACTACACAGATATCTGTTGCGCAACTCAACACGGACTGTAACCTACAGATATATTTATTTATAGACGCTGCAAGAGCTCCACCTTGCCAGCATGTCAAATCCCATTGTGAAGGCCTGCAAACAAGAAGTCGTTCGTGGGTTACGAAAGGTGCCACCGTCGGATTTTTTGGGGAAGTATGCGAATCATAAAAAAAAAAAAAACAACGATGACTTTCAACTGGTAGTCCCAGCACCACGGGCGCCTGCTGATCTGATCGAGCGAGTAAAAAAAATAAAAATGTTTCAAACACGAGACGGAGTTTTGGACAAAATCCTACAGGTGCTGATGGACTGATGGATTGATAGCACATTGTCCAGCTGAAGAGAAGAGAGGGAGGGAGGGAAGGAGGGAGACTCCATAAAGCGGGACACACTGACAGATCTCCATGGGAGACAGACACACAGCCTCGTTGGAACTCTTACGTGAAACAGCCAACACCAGGCAACAGAGCAAACATTAGACGGTGAATAAAAAGGGCTTTGTGTGTGTGTGTGTTGGCAGATCAGTCCACTGAGCTTCAACTGCAAAGTGTATTAAAATCATCTAATCCGCTCTACAACGCCCCAGCTTACAGAAACTTTCCACCAGGACTCTTTTTAACCAAGCTGCTAGATTGCTGATTGAGGAAAAAAAAACAAAAAAAAAAACAACACACCACCACCACAATGACTTGATCATCTCACACCCCCTTCCTGCCCCCAAAAAACCTAACCTCTTGTTCGGCTCCTCCTCCCACCGTCCCACCAGATCGCGAGTCGCCTCGGCACAGCGTCGGACTCCACCTCTACAAGCATGCTCTCTAAACTGAGCCACTCACTAGAGACAAAGGCTTGTGGGTCATCCTGGGAGCGGTGTCGGTTGCCCTCGCCAGTGTCCAGATCACCGAGACAGGGACCGGCGTGGTGGAAAAGCCTGCCTGCTAATCTTTGCAGCACCGACATCCGAGTTTGCGTTTAACTTCGCCTGGAGGCGTCCGAACTTGACGGAAGTGGAGTTTCACATCCAACGGATGTGAAACTCCTTGACGTATCGGAATACCGATCAGGTTCAGTTCTTGCGCAACTCCACCTTCAAAGACTGGTCTGGCCTTCACACATCCAGTAGGCCAACAGAGTTGCACCTCAACCTCGTTGTTCTTGTTCTCTCCGCTACATGGACCGAGCAGCCATAACGTCCTTTCTGTGTGCACCTCCAGTGAGAAATGGCTCTTCTTGGTCAGTGGATCCGATTGCAGTCCTACACCTGTCTCTAGGGATCAGGGTGGGCCGAAAGAGATGGCAACGATAAAGCCGTTAGGCATGCCATAGGCAGGAAGTCCAGAACCCTCCCCATCCCCCTTTCACAAACCTGTCCTGAGGTCACAGGCCTCATCCGTCTCCTTTACTGTATGTTAGTATCCCCAGACCGGGGGGCGAAAAAAAAACCAACTCTCTGCTTTCCCAAAGCAAATCTATCAACCTTATTCAAATGACATTCAGTCACATGGCAATAGAAATCTGCTCTTCACACCTAAGTTCGAGCAGCAGCAGGGCCGCTGAGACTCATTTCGCACATATCTGTCCCGCCTCGCAGCCAGGGTTCTCCAGCTAGAAGCGAACCGCCAAAAAGATCTTGACTTTGGATGGTGGGAGAATGTCAGATATCAGGAAACGAAAACCAACCGACATCAAGTTTATTTTCTTTCCACAGTCTACGACACGTACCTTTCCTAAAAAAGAAAGAAATTCCTAAATGTCACCAGTGGCAACAAAGTTTGAGATATGTGGCCTGCCAAAGCAAATCAGCACAGAATGGGGGGGAATACGACACAGAAGAGAAGCAGACAAGAACAAGAGGAGAAGGTATCTTCATCTAAAGCCATGTGCAGGAGGCCAGACAAAGTGGTCTTGTTCATAGCGTTGGGCGTCACATGATGTTCAAAAGACTCTACAGCGTCACAATAAAGCCCGGAGAGATTCACGCCAGCTGTATCATATGACTCCGCCTCCAAAGCTTCTCCAGTGGAGACTCAAAAAAACACACACACACAAAGCCCACACCCATCCCGAACCAGCCTCTGGCTCCCCTGAGATCTCAGCCCTACAAGCTTCTGTTTATATTTCAGGATCTCTCAACTCCAACCCCCCTCATAAACACACATCAAGCTCTTCTCTACAAGTCGACCTTCGAGGTCAGAGAATCTTTCTCATGAGGTCCACTGTGACTGGAAGCTCCAAATGTTTCCCACTTCTTTCCCCTGCCCGACATGTTACAGCAACTTTCTTCCTCGTGTGATTTGGGGTAACCCCAGGTAATACAGTACATCCCATCCACAGGGACATGTTGGCAAAGATCACGTTAGATCCTGTGGGGGAAAGACGTTTTGTTTGAAGTTCCTCTTCAGCGAGAAGCGCTCGCTCGTTCGTTCCTATTGGCTCAAGCCACAACAAAAACAAGTTTGAGTTCAAAAACGTAGAACAAAACATAGATCACTTTGAAAAGGAGGTCTCGGAGATGTGGCCGTATGTTAGCTACCGAGTTCCCAGCACAGGTACAGCCTACATACGTGGTTATGATCATGTGACCTAAACGCAACATGTAGCCACGCCCCCTACAACAAGCGCTTATAAGACGACGTGTCGATCGTACACATGGTCTGTATATAGAGATTTTACCGAAACGGCCATACGTACATCATGAAGACGCTACGCGAAGGAACCTTTTCCGGTCCGAATACCACGTCAGGGCGTTTTAACACCTGCTTATCAAACCTGGGGCCGACCTTTCAAAGCATTCTTTAGTCCGGTCTGTTTTAAGAGCTTCGTACGTTGGCGCGTTTCCTTTTGAGACAGAGTGAAGTGCTCGACTGATTTACATGACCGCCGATAGCTTTCGTGACGCGCCACACCCCCACGAGAAGCCAAACGAACTCGACAGTAGATTAGCGAAGTACGGATAAGTGACTAGTTTAACCAGAGCCTTTGTTTCAGCTGCGGAGAATCTCTCGCCACCGCATGGTTCATCCGTACGCATTTCGAGCCGGCAGAGTCGTCAGCTGGCGGCATCCGAGTTGTACGCTTATAGTGGTGTGACATATACGGTTCCGGTTAGCATTTACTTAGACGATCACGAGTGAATTCGAGATATACGTCATAGGAATTTCCCAGAAGTAACGCACTATAAAACCAACACGAGAATCTCTCTAAAAATACTTGAGTAACATATCATACCGGTGTCTGTGCCACTAAAGGACGGGTACAAAAAGCACAAAGATTGCCTTACTTACTTTTTAGACGCTAAATAAACGTTTAACTAAAACTCCAGTTTTGTTTGAAGGAAAATAAAAAATAAATAAAAAAAGCAACACTAATGTCTCACTGCCTTCAGGGCATCATTTCCATCGCTTCCAGTCCAAAGTGTTCGTTATGCTTCACGCCCACAGGAAGTCAGTGAGAAATTATGAAAGTGAAAACCAGGCCTAAAACTATTTTAAGCCTTGATGCACCTCTAACTTGCACACAATAACAGTGCTCCTCTGCAAAAAAAAAAAATTAATAATAATAAAATCAATTTTAACAACTGGAGTTTGATTATTACTTTTTTCCATTTCTACAACGAATTCCCACAACAGTGAAAACATGGGGAAAGTTAAAAAAAAAAAAAAGCTTCAGTTTGGATGGCAGCAAACCAGTCAGACAATTAATTCTTTTTAATTAAAGAAAAAACGAGGTTACAAAAAGACTGTATTGATATTCGACAGCAGCACCCAGCACCTTACCCCCGAATTCCCCAGGGCAAACAACACCACCACCACCAACAGAACGTCTGCGCACAAACTCTTTCACACCGACCTACACGAGTCCATTCTCGTTAGGCCGATTTCCTTCACCACGTGAAATAAAATTTTAAAAAGATTAGAGCGATTCGGACGAATCCGAACAAGGTCGCGCACGTGGAAACGACATGAACGAGCCGGAGATAAGATTCTCTAATCGTCGTAGCCGTGTCTCAAACCACACACCATGACCTCACCCCCAAAGTATTTACTATGTACTTATCTACAAGATTACTGCACGGGACGCGATTCAAGTGCGTTCCGACACGAGACGCTCGCTAGTACTGTTCGACGGGACGCGCCCTGTGTGTTTTAGCACACTGTTTAGTACAGTAGCATGCAGCCTATGTATTTGAATTGTTCTGTGTATTTGGACCTCACTGTTTAGTACACTAATGATACATGTATTTTGACTAGTCGAGTCTATTCGGATCGAACGCACTGTTTAGTACAGTAGTGTGCAGAGTGGGACAGAGCGCATGCATTTGTAGTGTACCGGGACCTAACACACTCTTTAGTACAGAAGTATGCATGTGGGACATATTTGGAGTGTATCATGACCTAACACACTCTTTAGCACAGAAGTATGCATGTGGGACATATTTGGAGTGTATCATGACCTAACACACTGTTTAGTACAGAAGTATGCATGTGGGACATATTTGGAGTGTATCATGACCTAACACACTGTTTAGTACAGAAGTATACATGTGAGACATATTTGGAGTGTACCGGACCTAACACACTGTTTAGTACAGAAGTATACATGTGGGACATATTTGGAGTGTACCGGGACCTAACACACTGTTTAGTACAGAAGTATGCATGAGGGACATATTTGGAGTGTATCATGACCTAACACACTGTTTAGTACAGAAGTATACATGAGGGACATATTTGGAGTGTACCGGAACCTCACATACTGTTTAGTACAGAATTATGCATGTGGGACATATTTGGAGTGTATCATGACCTAACACACTGTTTAGTACAGAAGTATACATGTGAGACATATTTGGAGTGTACCGGGACCTAACACACTCTTTAGTACAGAAGTATGCATGTGGGACATATTTGGAGTGTATCATGACCTAACACACTGTTTAGTACAGAAGTATACATGTGGGACATATTTGGAGTGTACCGGGACCTAACACACTGTTTAGTACAGAAGTATGCATGTGGGACATATTTGGAGTGTACCGGGACCTCACATACTGTTTAGTACAGAATTATGCATGTGGGACATATGTGTAGTGTACCGGGACCTCACATACTGTTTAGTACAGAAGTATACATGTGGGACATATTTGGAGTGTATCATGACCTAACACACTGTTTAGTACAGAAGTATACATGTGGGACATATTTGGAGTGTATCATGACCTAACACACTGTTTAGTACAGAAGTATACATGTGAGACATATTTGGAGTGTACCGGGACCTAACACACTGTTTAGTACAGAAGTATACATGAGGGACATATTTGGAGTGTATCATGACCTAACACACTGTTTAGTACAGAAGTATACATGTGAGACATATTTGGAGTGTACCGGGACCTAACACACTCTTTAGTACAGAAGTATACATGTGGGACATATTTGGAGTGTATCATGACCTAACACACTGTTTAGTACAGAAGTATACATGTGGGACATATTTGGAGTGTGTCATGACCTAACACACTGTTTAGTACAGAAGTATGCATGTGGGACATATTTGGAGTGTATCATGACCTAACACACTGTTTAGTACAGAAGTATACATGTGAGACATATTTGGAGTGTACCGGGACCTAACACACTGTTTAGTACAGAAGTATGCATGTGGGACATATTTGGAGTGTATCATGACCTAACACACTGTTTAGTACAGAAGTATACATGTGGGACATATTTGGAGTGTACCGGGACCTAACACACTGTTTAGTACAGAAGTATGCATGTGGGACATATTTGGAGTGTACCGGGACCTCACATACTGTTTAGTACAGAATTATGCATGTGGGACATATGTGTAGTGTACCGGACCTCACATACTGTTTAGTACAGAAGTATACATGTGGGACATATTTGGAGTGTATCATGACCTAACAAAACTGTTTAGTACAGAAGTATACATGAGGGACATATTTGAGTGTACCGACCTCACATACTGTTTAGTACAGATATGCAGTATGCTGAGACATATTTGGAGTGTATCATGACCTAACACACTGTTTAGTACAGAAGTATGCATGTGGGACATATTTGGAGTGTACCGTGACCTAACACCTGTTTAGTACAGAAGTATGCATGTGGGACATATTTGGAGTGTACCGACCTAAACACACTGTTTAGTACAGAAGTATGCATGTGGGACATATTTGGAGTGTACCGGGACCTAACACACTGTTTAGTACAGAAGTATGCATGTGGGACATATTTGGAGCGTATCATGACCTAACACACTGTTTAGTACAGAAGTATACATGTGGGACATATTTGGAGTGTACCGGGACCTAACACACTGTTTAGTACAGAAGTATACATGTGGGACATATTTGGAGTGTGTCATGACCTAACACACTGTTTAGTACAGAAGTATACATGTGGGACATATTTGGAGTGTATCATGACCTAACACACTGTTTAGTACAGAAGTATACATGAGGGACATATTTGGAGTGTGTCATGACCTAACACACTGTTTAGTACAGAAGTATACATGTGGGACATATTTGGAGTGTATCATGACCTAACACACTGTTTAGTACAGAAGTATACATGAGGGACATATTTGGAGTGTGTCATGACCTAACACACTGTTTAGTACAGAAGTATGCATGTGAGACAGTATCCATGGTGTGAAGGGGCAGTTGTACAGCAGGTACTCGGGGTACTCACCGCTCTCCATCTCGCTGCCCTTGTTCTTGGCGGTGGGCGCGTTGCCCATGACTGCAGGCCGGGGGTCAGGGAGTCAGTCAGAGAGTCAGTCAGGAAGTCGGGAGACGGAAACCCCTCAGTTCGGCTCTTCTCACACCTCAGACCTCTGATCCGGACTTCAACATACGAGTCGATTCCTGATTTTCCGGCGCGCGCGCTAGCTTGGCTCGGCTAGCTATTTACAAGCATAACTCAGAGACCCGCTCATTCGGTGCGGAGAATTCGGTCCGTTGGACACTCGGTTATGCTAGTCAGTTATGCTAGCTAGCCTGTGGCTGTCAGCTAGCTAGCTAGCTAGCTAGCGAGCGCGCGCTAGCTAGCAAAGCGAAGCAGGCTCTAAACAGCGCGTGCAGTAGCTGCAATCTCCGCCAGTACAGTCCGATCTTGTCCGTGCAATCTTCCTCTTTTCTGTCCTTTCTCTCCGCCTCAGTTCCTCTCTGAACCGAGGCAGGCCGTTTCCACTTTCCCTCTTATTCCGCGACACACACACACACCTTATAAATATATATATGTGTGTGTGTGTGTTGTTGTTTTTTTTTCCAACTCCAGAAACAATTAATCCGTTCTGTTATCCTTCAAAATCGTCACTGCTGCTTATCCACACTTTGTTCGGCATCGATGAACCCTCGGAACTACACGTTTCTTCCTCTCATAATTCGACAGTGAGAGCCCACCATTAACATTAATCCTCTACCCACAGCTAGAGGGAACTCCTGCTCCGCGAGAGCCCGCCTCCGGAAGCGCGCGATTGGACGAGTCGTTTGTGACGCAGTAGGCACATTCGCGGCGCGGATTGGTTAACGCGGCTGACCGTCCTGAGCAGTGGGTGCTCCGATTGGTCAACCGATACGTGTCTGTAAACGTGTTGCTCCTCCTTCGCGCGCACAAACCGATAAATAAAAATCGTTCATTTTATTTATTTTGTTTTATTTTATTTTTCTCCCCCGATTAGGTTTAGCACAAGAGTTTGATTTGGGGTACTTTCAGGTTTTAGAGTAATATCCTGTCTTATCAAAAAAGAAAAAAGGAAGACATTTTGTAACCCGCGATGGCAGATGACTATCACAGAGGGGTTTAGTGAACGGCGCGAGCCCCTCCCGCGACACTAATCCGTGATTGGCTGCGTGACGTCAAGGTGGGCTATTTTTAGAAAGTTGGTCAGAATTTGCGGCACTCGGACAGCCTGCGTCTAGAATATTAACACAGTGCTGTGCAAGACACACACACACACACACACACACACACACGGAGGATGCAGCAGGAATATCAGACGCAGCGGTCATGCACGCCGTGGTTCTTAGACACGGGGTGGCACCTCCTTGTTATGGGTGGCATTTCCACAATATCTGATTTGTGTGAGCACATATTGGCATTACTGTAGGGTACTGACGTCACAGTTCGTAGTGGTGGTAATAACAGCACCACCACCAACAATAATGATAATAATAATAATAATAATAAACACAGTAGTAATAGTGGTGGTAATAACACCAACAACAATAACAATAATAATAAACAGTAGTAATAGTGGTGGTAACACCACCAACAACAATAACAATAATAAACAGTAGTAATAGTGGTGGTAATAACCATCACCAACAACAATAATAATAATAATAATAATAAACACAGTAGTAATAGTGGTGGTAATAACACCATCACCACCAACAACAACAACAACAACAACAACAACAATAATAATAAACAGTAGTAATAGTGGTGGTAATAACACCATCACCAACAACAACAATAATAATCACAGTAGTAATAGTGGTAACACCACCACCAACAATAATAATAATAATAATAAAACAGTAGTAATAGTGGTGGTAATAAAATGGTAAATGTGCACTTATATAGCGCTTTTATCCAAAGCGCTTTACATTGTGTCTCATTCACACACTCACACACCAACGGTAGCAGAGCTGCCATGCAAGGCGCTAGCTTGCCATCGGGAGCAACTTGGGGTTCAGTGTCTTGCCCAAGGACACTTCGGCATGTGGAGTCACCCGGGCCGGGAATCAAACCGCCAACCCTACGATTAGTGGACAACCCACTCTACCAACTGCACCACAGCCGCCCGTAATAACAGTACCACCACCACCACCACTATTATTATTATTATTATTATAATATAAATACACAGTAGTGGTAACACCACCACCACCCCTAATAATAATAATACTACAGTACTAGTAGTAATAACAGTACCACCACCACCGACAACAATAATAATAAACACAGTAATAACAGCCGCAGCACCACCAATAATAATACATCTCATTTAAAACTCAATACATAACTATGTAACAAGTAACAAATATTTAATGTGTATGAAAATCAGCTACATACAATAACAATATCGACAGTTATATAATAGTAACAACAACAACAATTAAAATAAAGTTCCCTTTATATAGCACCTTTCAAAATACTCAACAATAATAAATAAATGTAACAAGTAAACTAATATTTAAGGTGTATGGAAAATAAGCAACAAAAACACTAAAAAAGATTATTTTATTGATAATTCATTATTTTATTTTATTTTTTACTAGTAGAAAATAATTTTAATTGTTCTAGAACTTTCATCAAACTCTAGGTTGATTTTCGGAGTTTAAAAAAAAAAAAAAAAGACATTTAAAAGGTTATTAAAAGAAACAAGATACATAATAGTTTCAAAAAGAAGAAAAATAATTAGAAGAAGCTTAATTTACGTAGCATCTTTATCAAACCAAAGGTCACTCGGTTCCAACAGTAAGCGAGTAACAAATACACAGATGATCATCCTGTACAAAACATCTTATACGAGAAGATACGTATAACAGATCAGACATGCAGAGGCACACTGATGTATCAGACGGAGAGGAAGGAGAGCTGTCCGTTAGAATATAACCCATCACTCAGTCAGTCATCAGGAGTAACGAACCTCTCTGACAGGTGCGTGTGAAGTGGTGAGGTTTATTTAAAGAATGGAATCTGCCACGCCCCTGATAACACACCTTGTTTTGTTCTGAGCGACGAATAAAATGTGAAGTTGTCTTGGACTGCGAGACCTGTAGAAGGGGGAGGCGTGGTGCAACGGACTTTACCTGGCTGCGTTACCTTAAGAAGGTAAGAAAAGGTGGCAATGAAGCCTGAAATCCGTATTAAAGTAGACGATTTAAAGCCGCTTCGGATTTTCCCTCAATAACGTACACGGTATGTAATAATCCTGAAAGTGTTCAGAAAAACATTTCCGGATCCATAGATAAATAGACGGACAGACGGATACTGTCGATAGATGGACAGACAGATACTGTTGATAAATAGACTGACAGACAGTCGGATACTGTCGATAAATAGACTGACAGACAGACGGATACTGTCGATAAATAGACGGACAGACAGACGGATACTGTCGATAAATAGACGGACAGACAGACGGATACTGTCGATAAATAGACGGACAGACAGACGGATACTGTCGATAAATAGACGGACAGACAGACGGATACTGTCGATAAATAGACGGACAGACAGACGGATACTGTCGATAAATAGACGGACAGACAGACGGATACTGTCGATAAATAGACGGACAGACAGACGGATACTGTCGATAAATAGACGGACAGACAGACGGATACACTGTCGATAAATAGACGGACAGACAGACGGATGGATACTGTAAGAAATAGACGGACAGACAGACGGCTGGATACTGTAAGAAATAGACGGACAGACAGACGGATGGATACTGTCGATAAACGGACATACTGTCGATAAACAGACGGACAGACAGACAGATATACTGTCGATAAACAGACAGACAGATGCACTGTCGATAAACAGACGGACAGACAGACGGATACCGTCGATAAATGGACGGACAGACAGACGGATACCGTCGATAAATGGACGGACAGACAGACGGATACCGTCGATAAACGGACGGACGGACAGACGGATACTGTCGATAAATAGACGGACGGACAGACAGACGGATACTGTCGATAAATAGATAGACGGACAGACAGACGAATACTGTCCATAAATAGACGGACAGACAGACGAATACTGTCCATAAATAGACGGACAGACAGACGAATACTGTCCATAAATAGACGGACGGACAGACAGACAGATATACTGTCGATAAACAGACGGACAGACAGATGGATACTGTCGATAAACAGACAGACAGATACACTGTCGATAAACAGACAGACAGACAGATATACTGTCGATAAATAAACGGACAGAGACAGATATACTGTCGATAAACGGACAGAGACAGATATACTGTCGATAAACAGACGGACAGACAGATATACTGTCGATAAACAGACGGACAGACAGATATACTGTCGATAAACAGACGGACAGACAGATATACTGTCGATAAACAGACGGACAGACAGATATACTGTCGATAAACAGACGGACAGACAGATATACTGTCGATAAACAGACGGACAGACAGATATACTGTCGATAAACAGACGGACAGACAGATATACTGTCGATAAACAGACGGACAGACAGATATACTGTCGATAAACAGACGGACAGACAGATATACTGTCGATAAACAGACGGACAGACAGACGGATACTGTCGATAAACAGATGGACAGACAGATATACTGTCGATAAACAGACGGACAGACAGATATACTGTCGATAAACAGACGGACAGACAGATATACTGTCGATAAACAGACGGACAGACAGACGGATACTGTCGATAAATAGACGGACGGACAGACGGATACTGTCGATAAATAGACGGACAGACAGACGAATACTGTCCATAAATAGACGGACGGACAGACAGACAGATACTGTCGATAAATAGACAGACATACTGTCGATAAACAGACGGACAGACGGACATACTGTCGATAAACAGACGGACAGACAGACAGACATACTGTCGATAAACAGACGGACAGACAGACAGACATACTGTCGATAAACAGACGGACAGACAGACAAACATACTGTCGATAAACAGACGGACAGACAGACACACTGTCGATAAACAGACGGACAGACAGACAGACAGATACACTGTCGATAAACAGACAGACAGACAGATACACTGTCGATAAACAGACGGACAGACAGATACACTGTCGATAAACAGACGGACAGACAGATATACTGTCGATAAACAGACGGACAGACAGACAGACATACTGTCGATAAACAGACGACAGACAGACAGACAGATATACTGTCGATAAACAGACAGACAGACAGATATACTGTCGATAAACAGACAGATATACTGTCGATAAACAGACAGATATACTGTCGATAAACAGACAGATATACTGTCGATAAACAGACGGACAGAGAGACATACTGTCGATAAACAGACAGACAGACATACTGTCGATAAACAGACAGAGACAGATATACTGTCGATAAACAGACAGACAGACAGATATACTGTCGATAAACAGACAGACAGATATACTGTCGATAAACAGACAGACAGACATACATACTGTCGATAAACAGACAGACAGACAGATATACTGTCGATAAACAGACAGACATACAGACGGATACTGTCGATAAATAGACGGACAGACAGACGAATACTGTCCATAAATAGACGGACAGACAGACGAATACTGTCCATAAATAGACAGACAGATACTGTCGATAAACAGACGGACAGACAGATGGATACTGTCGATAAACAGACAGACAGATATACTGTCGATAAACAGACGGACAGACAGACAGACATACTGTCGATAAACAGACGGACAGACAGACAGATACACTGTCGATAAACAGACAGACAGACAGATATACTGTCGATAAACAGACGGACAGACAGATATACTGTCGATAAACAGACGGACAGACATACTGTCGATAAACAGACGGACAGACAGACAGACAGATATACTGTCGATAAACAAACGGACAGAGACAGATATACTGTCGATAAACAGACGGACAGACAGATATACTGTCGATAAACAGACGGACAGACAGACGGATACTGTCGATAAACGGACAGACGGATACTGTCGATAAATAGACGGACGGACAGACAGACGGATACTGTCGATAAATAGACGGACAGACAGACAGACAGATACTGTCGATAAATAGACAGACATACTGTCGATAAACAGACGGACAGACGGATGGATACTGTCGATAAACAGACAGAGAGACAGATATACTGTCGATAAACAGACGGACAGACAGACATACTGTCGATAAACAGACGGACAGACAGATATACTGTTGATAAACAGACGGACAGACAGACATACTGTCGATAAACAGACGGACAGACAGACATACTGTCGATAAACAGACGGACAGACAGACGGATACTGTCCATAAATAGACGGACGGACAGACAGACAGATACTGTCGATAAATAGACAGACATACTGTCGATAAACAGACGGACAGACGGATGGATACTGTCGATAAACAGACAGAGAGACAGATATACTGTCGATAAACAGAGACAGACAGATACACTGTCGATAAACAGACGGACAGACAGATACACTGTCGATAAACAGACGGACAGACAGACAGACATACTGCCGATAAACAGACGGACAGACAGACAGACATACTGTCGATAAACAGACGGACAGACAGACAGACATACTGTCGATAAACAGACAGACAGACAGATATACTGTCGATAAACAGACAGACAGATATACTGTCGATAAAAGATATATTTATAAAGAGATAGATAAGAGATAGATACTGTTATAAAACAGACGGACAGACAGACAGATTTGTTTATAAACAGACGGACAGATAGATAGAGTTTGTCGATAAACAGAAGACAGATATACTGTCGATAAACAGACAGACAGACAGATATACTGTCGATAAACAGACAGACAGACATACATACTGTCGATAAACAGACGGACAGACATACATACTGTCGATAAACAGACGGACAGAGAGACAGATATACTTTCGATAAACAGACAGACATACTGTCGATAAACAGACGGACAGACAGATATACTGTCGATAAACAGACAGACAGACATACAGACATACTGTCGATAAACAGACAGACAGACATATAGTCGATAAACAGACAGACAGACATACATACGATAAACAAACAGACACAGATATACTGTCGATAAACAGACAGACAGATATACTGTCGATAAACAGACAGACAGACATACATACTGTCGATAAACAGACAGACAGACATACATACTGTCGATAAACAGACAGACACAGATATACTGTCGATAAACAGACAGACAGACATATAGACATACTGTCGATAAACAGACAGACAGACATACAGACATACTGTCGATAAACAGACAGACAGACATATAGACATACTGTCGATAAACAGACAGACAGACATACAGACACTGTCGATAAACAGACAGACAGACATACATACATACTGTCGATAAACAGACAGACAGACATACTGTCGATAAACAGACAGACAGACATACAGACATACTGTCGATAAACAGACAGACAGACATAGACATACTGTCGATAAACAGACAGACAGACATACAGACATACTGTCGATAAACAGACAGACAGACATACAGACATACTGTCGATAAACAGACAGACAGACATACAGACATACTGTCGATAAACAGACAGACATATAGACATACTGTCGATAAACAGACAGACAGACATACAGACACTGTCGATAAACAGACAGACAGACATACATACATACTGTCGATAAACAGACAGACACAGATATACTGTCGATAAACAGACAGACAGACAGATATACTGTCGATAAACAGACAGACAGACAGATATACTGTCGATAAACAGACAGACAGACAGATATACTGTCGATAAACAGACGGACAGACAGATATACTGTCGATAAACAGACAGACAGACATACTGTCGATAAACAGACGGACAGACAGATATACTGTCGATAAACAGACAGACAGACATACTGTCGATAAACAGACGGACAGACAGACAGATATACTGTCGATAAACAGACGGACAGACAGACAGACATACTGTCGATAAACAGACAGACAGACAGATATACTGTCGATAAACAGACGGAATATATTGAATTTTCAGGTACAAGTTCAGTTTTGAATCTCTATATTGGTGGAATCCTCGTCTAAACTTCTTCATGGTGAACGATTCCTGTGATCTTGCTACATTTTCACACAATAAGACAGAAAGTCATTTGTACATCATTAAAAAGGTCAACATTCTAGAAAAGTCATTCATGTTGAGAGTTTTTCCTAAACCTAGATTTGTGGATAAAAGTGACATTTTATGAAAACGTGTGCATACATGAATTATTTTATTTATAAGAGCAAATGAATAAAATAAATGTGTTAAATAAGTTTAGTCCTAAAAAAAAAAACCCCGAGGATTATTCATGGAAAAATAAACAAACAAAAACAAAAGAATCATCGGATGAAAGCAGAATCAAATCTGCAACACTTTGAGGATTTCTCATCAAGGATGCAGCAACACGCCTCGTTGCCTAGCAACAGGACCCAAAAAACGGCAAGACAGGCTTGTGTGTATGGGTGTGTGCGGCTTTTTTTTTTTTTTTTTATGAATGAAAAAGGGGGAAACAGCTGCGTGGAACAGAAAAAAAAAGAAAAGAAAGAAAAACACGATCAGTGCAACCATGACGTAACAAAAGATATTTATTTATTTGGAGGACCAGAATACAAACAGAAGTAAACATATATACAGTATAGTACAACCTCACCTGCACACTTACACGTAGATAATCAAGAAAAATCCTGCTTGTAGAACACCTTTAACGCTCCGTGTCTGACATCACTGATGATCAACCTCCTGAAAATAACGAAACACAAATCCGAAAAACAATCAAAGAGAGTGTCGTTTTGTTGTCCGTGCCGTTCGGCAAGTCGGCGTCTCTGCTCCGGTGGCTCTGAGGTGTTCGAGGTCTTAAAAGGTGATGATTCCTTAAACAGAAGGATCGGAGGCTCTACAAGCAATCCATGGAGTTATCGGGCATCAGTCCGAGCGGAGGCGCTTTCCCCGGGGGGCATGACGGAGGCAGCATCACGTTCGGAGTCGGGTCCACGTTCTCGGAGTCCTCCATCTTCTCAGAACATCCCTCCCAGTTGATGTGGAATCGGGTCACACGTGGGTTCGACGCCAAAATGTTTCTCTGGAGCTGGGACGAATAAAATAATAATAATAATAATAATAATAATAATAATAATAATAATAATAATTTTTTAAAAAACAAGGTAGTGTGTAAAATGTATTTCGCTGTGAGAATTGAAATACTATTGAACACAATCGAAGACTCGACATTTTACTTGAGGCTGGATTACACGCGCTTTTAAGTACGTGTACGACGACGCGAGATGGCCGCCGTGTCAAACCGCATGCTCGTGTAGTGTTCTAGACAGTTATCCCGTACTCGCACTAACTGGAGTAAGAAAGTCGTAATACAGCGGGGGAAAGAAGTACTGGACTTGTTCAAGAAGACTTACTCTGTTACCCATCATGAGATGTTTCTTGTGCGATACCAAGGTAACGAAAGCCTTTTTATAGACCATTAATTCACTGACCCAGCTGATATTCATTTGCACAGATAGGGGGTGTAATTACTTACGGAGTAATTTCAGCTGGTTCCTTGCCTTGGAGAACTGCTTTTTCTTAGTGTGTTCAATTTAAAAATAAATAAATAAATAAAAAGTCCCATTTGGATCTCGGAAGTTCTGAATCGTAATGGCAGCTGAACGGTTGTTCCAGGTCAGGGCCCAGGTGGATACTGGGAACACTGGGAGTGAGATGGGAATACAGTTGATCATTCACACCTAGGGGCAATTTAGAGACACCGATCCACCTGGTATGTTTTTGGGAGGTGGGAAGAAACCAGAGGACCTGGAAGAAACCCCCGGACGGACACGGCGAGAGCTTAATTAAATTAAACTGTCCTGAGGGTGTGCGAACTTTTGTATCTACATGATGGAGTTGACGGTCTCGCTTTAGTTTCCTCACCTGCGAGTAGTTGGGTTTGAGAGGCGGGTTTTCCCGGAGCTCGGCGTCGGTGTACTCGTTGTTGACGTAATAGCCGATGCGAATGAACTCCTGTCCTCTGTACGTGCAGGTGATCAGGACCACGGTGACGCCCACAGCATCGCTCTCTGGGATCAGGCCCGTGTTCGGAGCATCCGCCTGTCTCCCACACACACACACACATTACTGATGTTTACTTATTAAACTGGACTTTTTCCTTAAATGTATTAAACACAGACCATCATCAAGATTAAATCAGGGCTGACTGACCTGGAACACGAACATGTGTCTCCCCGCAGGCACCGGCCCCACCAGGACCGAGTCCAGGGTCTGGTCGTACTCCTCGCTCTCAGCCGAGCCCACATATATGATCTTCCACTCGAGATCTGGAAAAGAAAATCGAATACGGAACGTGTCCTCAAGTCCCGTTCTCTCGATAACCCGACGGTGAAGCAGCAGTTTCGGTTCTGGGCCCTGATCAGAAATGTCGAGCTCCAGTCCGGACACGATCCGTGCCGTGTCCTTGAGCAAGGCTTCGCTAAACCGGGTCACGTTTCCTCCGAACACGGTACGTTAAAGACGTAAAGTGCGACCGTTTCGTTCAAACTAGGAACGAATAAATAAAAAAAAAGTTTAAAATGAGAGTTTTGTCATCTGCCCTTAGAAGTGCTTAGCCACTTTATGTGCCTCCGAAGGCGTTCTGGGAGGAAACCCGAACGGTGAAGCAAATAATCCGCCTCGCCTCCTGGGAAGTTTGTGCGTCCGAGTTTGTGGGTAGTCATAACGACGTGGTGCATGTTCAAATAGTTTTGGTCCAGGGGGAAAAAAAATAAAGCAACGTGAGATAAAGCAACATTATATATTATTATTATTGTCTATGACAAGATGCTTATTTTTCCTTACTAAAAGAAAACGAGGAACTGAAACCGCACACATGCCGGCGAGGATGAAAGCCAACGCGTGCTTCCATCGGGACACGGAAAGCCAGCCAGCCACGTCTTTTTCGAAAAAGGATAACGTAACGCACTCGGAGGAAAGTGCTGCCTGCCCTCTTCCACATCTGTGCGCTGAGACACCCACGCCGGTCTCGTGCCGACGTGATGGCAGAGGAGAGTGTAAGCTCCTCCCACCCAGACAGCACAGCGAACGCCGTTCTCTCAGACTGCGAATGGACCAAGGCTTGTATGATACATAATTCCTACATCGCAGTGACGTTCGAGAGCGCTTACTCTGTAATGACGATATTTCTGATGGGAGTCGTATTCGGAGTTTTGGTATTTACAAAAACATAATGAAGAGCTCGGGAATTCCCACAATGCACTGCTTACGCTTAGCACGCAATAACTGCTCCTTAAAAGGACACAGGGCATCTCAATGACTTTTACAGTTTGTAAGAAGTTAGATAGTGACCATTCTAGAGTCAGGCACACCGGAAGTGCAGCTTCTTTACCACTTCCGGTAAAACTATTTTCTTAAAAAAAAAAAAAAAAAGAGTATATTTTATTGCTTCATTACCAGAGGTTGATTTCCTTGCAGTAAAGGAATAGAACAAATGCACATTTCTGCAACACAACACTACATTAAACATTAACTATTTAATGGAAACTGAGCCATTTCTTTTTAGAATAGAAATATATATATATATATAATATATAATAAATTTTCATTTGCAAAACATTAACGAACGTTTGTGCATGTACAAAACAAATAGACCCCTTTATCACGTGCAAATGCATTGAAGTGCAAGATCTCGGACTTGACGCGTGTCCGATTTCAGACAATCGGACGCTCACGTTTATTCGATTGAAGCGCCGCTCGCGCCCCGTCCCGTCCCGCCATAATGACGTCACGAAGCAAAGCCGCTAGGCTAATTCAAGGAGTATGCAACTCCCCATTTATATACATGTACTACAAACAGAAAAGAAAAAAATCTCACCTTCAGGAAGATCTTCCATGCACTCGAACGTGATCTCGAACTGAAAAGGATTCCCGAAAGGACTCGGGTTGTCCAAAACAGCAACGTTTAGCACCTGAACCTTCGCCATTAGCCTCTGAGTAGTTAGCAAGTCAACAAGCAAAGACAGATGTCGTAAACTGTCGTAAAAAAAAATTCCAAGAACGCAAATAAACAAGGACAGATTCTAGATAATTGTTGATGTGTTGTTTTGGGTTTTCTGTTTGTTTGTTTAGACTTTTCTAAACAGACAATTGGCTTAATGATAAAATGTTAGCTTTCCAAGCTAGCGTTTATGTTTCTGAAAGGGAAAAAAACCCAATCGATTTTCCGCGGGAGACTTTTATCCAAAAAATAAATTAAATTAAAAGCCGAACGTCCTATTGACCCTTGCGTTTATATGAATTAAAACATACAGTGGAAAAATATTTAATGCACCGCGCTACTAATCATAAACTAACATAAAACCCTGCACTTCTTTCTCTCTTTCTCCGTCTCTCTCCCGCCAGTGTGTTCAGACTATTTCCATAAAACGTCAAAGACCGGAACAGACTCTGAACGCTGATTGGCTAGATAAGCGGCACGTCACGGAAATCCTGGTAGTTGATTGGATGCTGTGACAGCGCTCAAAAGTTTACTATCAGCTTCCGGTCTCTGTCGTTTCCTGCCATCCATCCTAGGACTCGGGGTGTGTCACAAATCGACTCGCTGTCGTTAAATAGCAACGCAAGCGAGGAGTCGGCCATTTTCTAGTGTGTGCATATTAGACAACGGAGCTCTGTTCGAAATGGTGCCCTACTCCCTATTCCCTACAAGTGCATTATGGGTAATTCATACCTTCTAGGGCAGGATTCGCAACCAGGAACCCCTTCCAGAGTAAAAGAATTTCATAAGAACAAAAATTACAATTAAATTTTCATTTTAAGAACAAAAAAAGCAAATCTGTACTACTTTTTATTAATGGATTATTAGCCCTATTAGAGCTTTTTATTTATTCCTGAACGCCCCACTCATGCAGATATGAAACACTGTGTATCATATTAACAGCATTTCCCAATTAACATATAACATAAAACTAATTTCACATTTTAGATGATCAAGTTTCATTTCAAGTGACGAGGCTTACATCTAAGGTAACGTTACAACATCCAGAACATCCTTCATACTTCGTTGATTGCTATCTCCCACCACCACCGTCGAAAAAAAAAAGAAGCCGTTCACCCCAGGATCTACATCACAGACCCCACTTTGAGAACCATATGAGCTCAACAGAGTGCTAAAACCCGGAAATGCGTTGGCATTCAAGCACTTCCGGTTCCATCGTCCCGTACTCAATGGGGATTTTGAACGCGTTTTTTGTTTAAATGCCCGAAATAAGGTCTGTGGTTTACACAAGCTCGAGATCTTTAAAATACATCGCTAATACTGCATTCGTGATTTTCTTTTAAAGCTTTCACACGTCTTGAAAAAGAGGAGAGCTACTACAAGCCTCGTTGTGTTTATACTCACGCTCTTGCAAACTATTCCAACTCAAACGATCAATTATTATAGTATATTCAATTTAAAATATAAATAGAGTTATAGCATTGTACACTATTTTCCAGTTGTAGTGGGGGTTTTTTAAATAAAGATCGAAAGAGTAGTCGGAAGCGTAGTCATGGTGACGTTGATGTCATGTGACCGTGGTGTAGTTCATCGATAGCGTAACATGAGCTTTTCACTTGTGGCGATTGTATTTAGGCTTCGAAATTCATAAAAGTTGTGTTTCTCTGTGAAGATTATCTTGATGAACAAAACATGTAAGAATCCTAAACTTTTGTTGGTCACGGAGCTTATTTTCTGCAATAATCCTTTCCAAAAGCCAATGGAATAATCCTCTTAGATTTTTGTTGAGGGAACCAGGGTGATGCTGACTTCCGGGTTTTTCTACAAAAATATG
>CM022774.1:7383719-7396219 GCA_012411365.1 Ameiurus melas
GTTAGGCTACTTGTGATAATCAAGGAATGTCTAGTTGAACGCAAAAGTTTGTACTCCCCCATGGTTCTGGGCAGAACAAAAAGCAACATGGACGCCCTATCTGGAAACAAGAACAAGAAGTTCAACCATTCAAATCGTTTTTATAGTTAAATAAATAAAATAAAAATTAAAATAAATAAATAAATAAAAAAACAACCGAGAGAAAGATGTGAGCAGTGTTCAGAGCTGATTTGTACAAGGTTGTATATACATTTGTACAGACATGTTAAAAAAGAATCAGAGAACATGACTTTTTGTCTCTCTCTCTTATCATCTAAACATTCGATACAGTCCCGTCCGAAACTATTGGAACGGCTAACTGGGTTTGAGATCAAAAGATGGATAAGAGAAGAGAGTTTAGAGTCTCAGCTTTTGTTTTAACCCTCCTATTATGTTGGAGGGGAAAAAAACTTACATCCATTATGTTATGGGTTAAGATGACTTCCACGGTATAAATACACAGAAAAACAGCAAAGAACAGCTTAACAGAGTAAACCGAGATGAATCCATAAGAAGAAATATTTGCATATAAGTTCATGATCCTAAATGAAAGTCAAAAAATTTCAAAGAGGAAAAAGAGAGATTAATAACCAGTAGTTCAGGCATCTCAGATGTGGAAATGGGTCAGATTGACCCGTAATGTTTTAGGAGGGAGAAACAAACCACTGAAAGAGGGTGCGGTAAAAGCCTGGAAAGGCATCACAGAAACAGAAACCAAAAATTTGCTGAAGTCAGTGAGTCTTTCTTTTTTTCAAGACTCATCCGTTCCTATACTTTTGTTCGCCTGCAGATTGTGTCGTCTGATATGAAAGGTTCTATTCATTCAACACGTCTCGATATAAATACCGGGAAATAATCCTAAACGTCTCGTCTCATATCCATCTTTCGACCTCAAACCCGAATCTCTGGTGTACGAACAAATGAATCCGCCTCGCCGTTCCAATAGTTTCGGAAGGGACTTTATTTTTGGCCATGTGTGTTAATTATGATTGCTGAATGAACATGACCATGCTTGATGCATGTGATAATGAGTGAAACGTAAACCCATTAAATCAGCCAGAAGTTGGTTTATGAGTCAGACCTGACATGTCATGAAGAAGACACGTACAGTACTAATAGGTTCCTTGGTACCATCAATCCGACACTTTTTGTGTGAAGGATCCAGCTGAAGGGTCTGTTAAAGGTACAGAAACAGAACTTTTCAGGGTACCAGTTTCGTGAAAAAGTCTTCTCGTTTTCCCGAGAGTGTATAGTTGAGTGCAAAAGTTTGCACTCCCCTTTCCCTCCCCTCCCAGCCCCAAACCCATGTTTCTGAGGGAGAGAAAAGGAAATGATTCACAATGTATCTGAATTCAAGAAGGTCAAAGCAAGGTAAAAACAACCGAAAATAATAATAATGATAATAATAAAAATAACAGAACAAAGAGAAAGAAGTAAGAAGTTTTCAGGACCTGATTGTAGGAGGCTGTGTGTGAGCTATAGCAGAACGGTTTAAGAAGATTCAGAGCTCATTATAATATATAGTGAGACAGCATGTTTTTTTTTAATGATACACACTATTTAGCCATTTTTGTTATGTCATAATGAGCTGTTAATATATATATATATATATATATATATATATATATATATATATATATATATATATATATATATATATTATATATATATATATATATATATATATATATATATATATATATATATATATATATATATACAGATATACTTCTACATATATATATATATATATATACAGATATACTTCTACATATATATATATATATATATATATATATATATATATATATACAGATATACTTCTACATATGTATTACATATATATATATATATACATATGTATATATATACATATGTAGAAGTATATCTGTAAATATTTATAGGGTCCAATCCACAAAATCATTTGGTGTAAATAAAAATAAATAAATAAATAAAAAATGCAAGCAACAATGTTTTAAATACATTAAGCGAAAACAAGAAATAAGAATTTTTGACGTACACAGATTTACACAGATCTTCTTCTCTTATTATTATTATTATTATTATTATTATTATTCTACACTATTTGTCTATTTATATTGCTTGTGATACTGTTATAAAATCTAACACTAAATCTCCTGGTATCAACATTCTTAACGGAAACGTTTGTACACTCAAGGTCGCTGTACACGTGCATTACAAAAAAAGTAGGAACATTAGTAGGGAGATTAAAGAGAAAAAAGTGTTGGCTGTATACGTTGACTCTTATAATCAAGTTATTACCTCATATGAAGTTCCCCCCCCCTTTTCTTTCTTATAAAAACAAAACAAAACCCTGTTGTACTTGTACTGCAGCAGATATCAGGAGGTGTTCGAGATTCGAATGAGCTGAATGGTCATGACACATCACGTAAACAAGACAGACGTGCATTTTTAACCGAGGCGTGTGCTTCACTCCTACAGTTACGAGGAGATTACAGACGCCGCTGTGGTGATATTCAGCCTCAGCATGGTTTTCTCCTCAGTGCCGTCCTGAGCGTCCTGATTCTCGGGGAGGGTGTGTGTGTCGGAGTGACGGTTTGTCGGAAGGTCCAGGCACTCTGGAGCGCACCATGCTGCAGACGGGCTTCACGGCAGGCAGAGACCTACTCCGGCTTGACGGTGAGTCATTTCAGTTCATCTGAATGAATTACTAATCCCCTTAAAGTAAAGACGTAAAGGTACTTTTCCTTCACTGAGGTGGCACTATCAAGGGTACTTTTTTTCATTTTATTTAAATCTGGGAAGGCGTTATTTATAAATAACATGAATAAAATGATCTGAGCCGAGTTAGCTTATGACCTCAACACGTGACGCACCTTTCACCTGGGGTTGTGAGGTTCGTTTTTGTCCAAGGCGAGTGTAAGCATGTCAACTTTTCAGAACGGCTGTAGGTATTCCGGAGGTAAGAATGTGCCGTACGCGCGCTCTTAAAGAGCGAAACAAACAAACCCCCGTTGGCCGGCGAAACTGATGAAAACCTGCTTTGATGTGTGCGATCGTCCTCCTGTGACGCTTCAAGGTCATCGACCCAACGACGACAAGGCACAAGGAATGCACTGTTCATGAGTACCACCATAATCTCCCGCAGAAACACAGGAAGCATGACTCACACTCAAACGCACAGTCGATACTGTCATAATGTAGCTGAAAATAAAATAGCCACATGATAAATACAGAGAGAGAGAGAGAGAGAGAGAGAGAGAAGAGTTAACAGAAAGTGTTAATCATTCACTCGAGTAAATAATATCCCCTTCTCGGACGAAAGTGCACAGAGATAACACAGGACTAAGTAACTCATGGGAAGGGATTGTACGTTGAAAGCAGTTTTGACCTATATTTAGGAGCTAACGTGTAAATATGGATGGGGGGGGGTAGTATTGGCACCCTCGAAAAGAACTGCAGTATTTGCACGTAACGATTCGGACAGTTAAGAGACACTACGTACTTACATACTTATTTGCTCGAATGAAAAGGATTCTCATAATGATAACGTACATCAGGACATCACGAGTTCGAAGCACGATGATCACACCGCCGTCCGTGGCTGGGAACCTAGAGAGCGAAATTCCCCGTGCTTTCTGCGTGGGAGGGATGGCATTACTCTCTTTCTTTCTCTCTGTCTCTCTCTCTCTCTCTCTCTCTCTCTCTTCTCTACAGTCAATCACAGTAACACTAGGCATTGGTGTTTGTGAGCTCATGTATGCAGAAGGGGGTGGGTAGCACTTTCCTCAGAGTGGGTTACGCTGCTTTGTGCCTTCACCCTCCCCAGCTGGTAGCTGTCATATTAAAGGCACTGGATGGTGGGTGGGAATTGATAGGTGACCAAATTCAGCCAAAAATAGGGAAAAAAACACCCAGACACCCAGACACCCAGACAGACACCCAGACAGACAGGTAGACAGACAGGTAGACAGATAGATAGATAGATAGATAGATAGATAGATAGATAGATAGACAGACAGACAGACAGACAGGTAGGTAGATAGATAGATAGACAGACAGACAGACAGACAGACAGACAGACAGACAGATAGATAGATAGATAGATAGATAGATAGATAGATAGATAGATAGATAGATAGATAGATAGATAGATAGATAGATAGATAGATAGACAGACAGATAGAGAGGTAGGTAGGTAGGTAGGTAGGTAGATAAATAGACAGATAGAAAGGTAGGTAGATAGATAGATAGACAGACAGACAGACAGACAGACAGACAGACAGACAGACAGACAGACAGACAGACAGATAGATAGATAGATAGATAGATAGATAGATAGATAGATAGATAGATAGATAGATAGATAGACAGAAAGTCCAAACGTACATTTTCCTACGTGCGACATCATGACCCACTCAGAAATGTCCCGTTATGGACTTTCTCGGTTTACATCCTTATGCGCATTGCCGCGACACGCTCTTTCAGCTCCGGGTTGAGGTACGAGTCATCTTTCGAGGTTTCTTTATGATAATGTCTGGTGATGTCATCGTGAAGGCAGTAATGTCCTGCTCAGGTTCACTGGCTGAACTGTACGTATGTTACTGATTAGCATTAGCAACGTTCAGCATGAGTCAGGGGGAGGAAGTGGAACTATGATATGGTAACATGACAAGCTACGTTTTTTTTTTTTGTCTTATCAACTTTAACAAATAGAAAAGAGAGGTTTATAGCCGCTATTACATAAGTGATAGGACCTAACTTGTTTCATGGACATTCCACAACATTAAATATAAATGGAACTAGAAAAGAAGAATGAAGTGTTGCTGAATTGCTGTATTAAAATAGGAATACATCATGACGTGAAGTGTTTTAATTCCTTACCTATGATCAGACATCATGTTCGCTTAGTATCCTTGTCTTATCATGTCTTTTTCTTTCACAGAGAATGTCACTATGCCGGACAACACCACTCAGGTTCCAAGTCCTCCACCTCAGGTGAGCGCACGCCTTTCTTTTCTTTCTTTTTTTGTTTGTTTGGGGACGAATCACTGGTTCCGATTGAAACGTTCAGGGCTCCAGAGTGGCGCTACAGAAAAGAGTTTACCCTATTGTCACGAGATCACGAAATCAAGGGGCGTAATCTGTCTGACCTGTCACAGCAACCCTAGCCAATCACGGGCGTCTGTGAGCTCGTGTATGCGGAAGAGGGCAGATAGCACTTTCCTCTGAGCATGAGCAAATGAAGGACGTCCGTTCTTGCCTCGTGCGCTATATTTCACCTGTGTGTTTACCCGATCTGTGTCCCGAGGCAGATCAGGTAGCGATGATGGTGATGCTGCCTCATCTGTACCGTTCTAGTTTATAGCTCCATTCATTCCACCACGCACACGCAAAAACATCAGGTTACGGAAAACGTGTTCTCAGTGCCCACGGTTATAACGTTCAAACACAAACCCTGCAATATGAACGTTTATTATAACATAAAAAAAAAGCCAGGATTTTTATAAATATGTCCAAGTACGGTGGTCTAAACGTCCATTTTGCTTCACGTTTAAGAGACTAAGATAACAGATAACGATACAGAGTCATAAAGCATAAAGATGTCTGTGCATGGGAAAATGGCCAAATTGGGAGAAAATAAGGCGGAAAACCCCTCCAACATTCAAGCTTCAATTCTATGTGTGTTGTTTTTTTTCAGCAGTCCCAGATCGTGGAGATCGTTGTGCCGATCGTGGTAATACTGGTCCTCATATTGATAGGCGTGCTGGTCTTCCTGTTCTTCAAGCTGAGGAAGAAGAGGCAGACGGAGGGAACGTACAGGCCGAGCTCTGAGGAACAGACGGGTGCACGCAGCGTCGAGGCACCGAACGCCCTCAAACTGCCCAAAGAGGAGAGACTCATTTAAAGCACGTTCAATGCTGCCAGGACGTGGTGTCGAATGCACCGAACATTTCACAAACAAAACGAGTCTGATTACTTTCCAATGAATCACAGAAGGAAGCACACGGGTGTGCCTGAACGCCTGAAGAGCGCTCCAGCTGATGGCTGTTGATCGTTGATGCGCCGTGAGCCAAAAAAACAACACACCCATCATTCTCTCCTGTGGTAAACTACAGAGGAAAGAGCTGCAACGAGGCGTCGTCGAATCCCTACCTGGTTAATTGGTTGAAAACCTGAACTGAAAACAAAGACCTGATCTTCCCTAGAGGTCAGGGGTGTGAATACTTTCGGAGTAGATGGATGTTTGTCTGCCTCTTTCCCAAAGAAGACATTTTCCTGTTCCTGTTTGTTAAGTCTTGATTCAAATCACTTGCTTTTACCTGCTGCTGTATGCTATAATTCAAAGACACTTCTTCAATATATAAATATATATATTTTTACAGAGTTTACCAAATGTTATTTTTAGATTAGTTAAAACTTGAACCACTAGGATTTTACCACGAGTGAGTATTTACCTCAGATTTTCCAGAAACGTCCACAGTGCAGCAATCGCATCGCACTTCTTTTAATCAAGCTCATGATGAATGTACTTGAATTGTATTTGTAATAGTACTTTTTTTTTTTTAAACCAAATCAATTTAGACGTAAATCGTCTTTTGGACCTAAAGATCAGTTGACGTCGACGATATGTTTGGTCTTCGATTTCATCCCTCACATCCGATCCTTTCCCATTTAGATAAACGATTTGCTGTGTTTACAGTACGTACACACTAAGCACCGCCCTGACAAACAACGAACGCTTGATTAGCTGTCTAAACATTTGTCTAAACGTGCTAATCTGATAGAGAGACATAGCGGAAAAACGGATATGTGGCGATCCTGCTGGAGAAACACAGCAGAAGTCATTTCTTCTGGAGAGGATTTACAGTTGTATGACTTTGTACAAGGGCAAAGAAACAGATATTAAATTATAATTTAATAAGATGAACTGCCTCTGGCTTTCTTTTGGTATTTCAGGACAATTCTGCTTGGTATTTTTTTTTTACCTTAAAGTGCCCCCCACTAATATTGGCTCCGTTGGTAAATATAAGCAAAGAAGGCTGAAAAAAATGTGTCTTTATTGTTTAACGTTTTGATCTTCTGTTAAAAAAAAATAAAAATCCACAAAAATACTCTGCTCTCATGGAGTTCAAACAATTGCGAGCATCTCTTTGGTAAATATAGGGGTGCCAATAATTGTTGCGCACTTATATTTAACAAAGATATATTAATTTGGATAAACTTGACAACTCAAGTTTACAATTGTTTGAATTCATGTGAGAAAAATATATTTGGCATATATTCCCAATGATTATTTAATTTTTTTTTTTTAGTACAGCTGGGTGACTAGGAACAGGAAATTGTTCAACCATGACTTCCTGTTTCACAGGGGTATAAATATGAGGTAACACATAGGCCAAATTCCCCTTAGTCATTCATAACAATGGGTAAGAGCGAGGAATATAGCTGTGATGTGCGGCAAAAGGCTGTTTCACAAAATGGGGCGTGGCTATAAGAAAATGGCACAAGCATTGAAAATGCCCATTTCCACCATCAGGGCAATAATTAAGACGTTCCAGTCAACTGGAAATGTTATGAATCGACCTGGAATTGGACGTGTGTCTATATCGTCTCAACGCACTGTGAAGAGGACGGTTCGAGTGGACAAAACATCTCCAAGGATCACAGCTGGAGAACTGCAGAAGTTAGTTGTCAGAAAGCCTTTAAAACTACAATCCGAAGTCACCTCCATCACCACAAGTCGTTTGGAAGGGTTTCAAGAAAAAAGCCTCTACTCTCATCCAAAAACAAACTCGAGTGTCTTCAGTTTGCAGACACTACTGGATCTTCAAATGGGATCGGGTTCTATGGTCAGATGAAACCAAAATAGAGCTTTTTGGTGATAAACACCAGAGGTGGTTTTGGAGCACACAGTGAGGTAGCCATATGGAAAAGTACCTCATGCCCACGGTTAAATATGGTGTTGGATCTTTAATGTTTCGAGTCTGTTTTTCTGCCAGAGGACCTGGACATTTTGTTAAGATACATGGCATCATGGACTCTATCAAATATCAACAGATAGTAAGTGAAAACCTGACTGTCTCTGACAGAAAGATTCAAACGGGCCGTGGTTGGATCTTCCAGCAGGACAATGATCCAAAACATACATCAAAATCAACACAATAATAATAATAATAATAATAATAAAAATGGTTTACTGACCACAAAATCAAGGTCCTGCCCTGACCATCCCAGTCCCCTGACCTGAACCCCATAGAAAACCTGTGAGGTGAACTGAAGAGGAGAGTCCACCAGCGTGGACCTCGAAATCTGAAGGATCTGGAGAGATTCTGTATGGAGGAACGGTCTCAGATCCCTCGCCATGTATTCTCCAACCTCCTCAGGCGTTATAGGAGAAGACTCAGAGCTGATATCTTGGCAAAGGGAGCTAGCACAAATTTTACGATATTACGAGAAAATTACGTTGTGATCACAAGAACGGGAAAAAAAGGGACCTTAGGAACGACTGTTCACAGATGAGTGAGAACAGGAACTTACTTGTTTCATGGATGTTCCACGAAATGTACAAATATAAATATATAATCACCACATCATCGTTGTTTAATAAATAAACCATCCTAAGTGTTTAATCATTAACTGCTGTGGAATAAGAGGAATAGAACACACCAGGAACGTGTCGTTATTGGAAAATAATCAACTTCTGTGTGGTAACACTTCCTCACACTACGCTGTGGTTGATCAATTTCCTATAACAGCACACCCCACGTGATCTTACCAATGTAAACGGACACGGGTATTAATTGACGGTTGTGTAAAAGTTGATGAAAGACACCTGATTATTTAAGTCACGACTGAAAATAAGTCCACATACAGGAAATGAGCAAAAAAATAAATAAAAACTACCACGTTACTCAATGTTGATAGTTTTTTCAAACGTATTATTTAAAAAAAATGTATTAACTGCTTTATTAGTTTATTAACTACTTTATTAAGATTACCGATGGTGTACCAACGCTGAAGTTCATGGTTAATGTATGTAACGTAAAGATCTATTTCTGCACCGAAGTTTCCGTTTCCTTTCCTTATATTGTGGTAAATAAGGTGTTTTTTTTTTTTTTTTTTAGATAATGAAATAAACGCATGAAAGCAGCCAGCGGGAATTCGGCACAATTCCGAAACAGTGCTGCGTCTCTGATCTACGGACATTCCTGAGCGTGGCTTTAAAGAGGGTAATCATGCAGGCTTCGGTGTTACCGATGCTGATGAATGTGAGCATTGTTGTAGTTAGTGGCTGAGTGCGGACAGGAATTTGGGATGGCGGACGACTTCCGAGATGGGAAAGCAGGTAACGTTTGGGAACTGCTGAGGGATACGTGTCAGATTCCTGCGTTATGAAAGGACGAGGATGGAAGCGTTGGCGTGAAAATAAAAGACAGTGTTATTAGTGGAAAGGTTCGTCATGAATAAACAAGGAACAGCAGCTTATATACGTCACGGGAGGGAAATTTTTACTTTAACTGAATGGAAATGATGTGTTGGGATGGTGGACTTTCTTTTTACTGAAACACTCTGTGAGTCAAATCATGAGTCGACTCTTTCGGATCCCAAACGACACGTTGATTCTTTTTTTTTTTTTGCTCTAAACCGAAGAAAGGCACATATTTTGTCCAGTGAGAATGAGTTTTTCGAATAAACTATGGTGCAAGTCTTATGTTTCAGCGCTATATCGAAACATAAGCATGGCCGAAGAGCACTGCGACACTCAGGGGGTCTTTACAGTGAGGGAAAACGTGCTCACTTGCACTAATGGTTGCCCTTCAAAGGGACGAAAATTGATGCAATGCCCCCGAGGGAGCCACTATGTGCAAGAAAACCTGATTAAATGCTCTTTAAGGTGCTACGACGTGCCCTCTGGGGCGCCCTTCCAGTGGAGAATATGTGAGTGTCTTACATGGTGCTCTTCCTTAAGAGGAAACATGATAATGTTTCCCACATGGGAGCGTTTTCGGTGGAGAAAGTGAGACGCAGTGCCCAGTAGGCTCCCCTACGTTCAAGAAAATGAGATGAAGAGCCCTCTAGGGTGCGTATACTGTTTAGTAGAACAAACGTGCCTTCCGTGTCCATGTATGCCATCACTTGGATCATTGCGATGGATGGCTGTGGCGACGTCGGGATTCGAACGCAAGCTTGGGACATCTAGTTACATGGGCAGTCGAGGTTGCGTAGCTTCACAGCTGATTTAAGGGATGATATGAGTGGACTTTAAGGAGCACTGCTGTACCTGTGAGGGAACATATTTAGAAAAAATAGTTATGCATAATAAATAAAAAGAAAAAGGTGCTTGGGTGTAGAAATAGCCTTTATTCGGATCTCGACAGGAGTTAAGTTAGTCACACATCTGAAGGCTTCACAGTTGATAGAACTTCTTTTCATGTGAACGTGGAGATGATGCAGTGAAGTCACAACGTACAAACACACAAAGACAAATGAATAATAAATGAAAATGAAACCTCACAGCTGTAAGGACCATGACTGCGAGTGGAGATGTGGGAAAAGAAACCCCTCGATTCATTTTGTGAACACCTGAATTGGATGGAAAGGGGGGGGAAGGGGCGTGGTTTAGATTTAAGCGGCCTCCTCTTCGCCCTCCTCCTCGAACTCGCCCTCCTCGGCGGTGGCGTCCTGGTACTGCTGGTACTCTGAGACCAGGTCGTTCATGTTGCTCTCGGCCTCGGTGAACTCCATCTCGTCCATGCCCTCTCCGGTGTACCAGTGCAGGAAAGCCTTGCGCCTGAACATAGCAGTGAACTGCTCAGAAATGCGCTTGAACAGCTCCTGGATGGCCGTGCTGTTGCCGATGAAGGTGCCGGACATCTTGAGGCCGCGTGGCGGGATGTCGCAAACGGCCGTCTTGACGTTGTTGGGGATCCACTCGACGAAGTAGCTGCTGTTCTTGTTCTGGATGTTGAGCATCTGCTCGTCCACTTCCTTCATGGACATGCGGCCTCGGAAGACGACGGCCACGGTGAGGTAACGGCCGTGGCGCGGGTCGCAGGCGGCCATCATGTTCTTGGCATCGAACATCTGCTGCGTGAGCTCGGGCACGGACAGAGCGCGGTACTGCTGGCTCCCCCTGCTGGTCAGAGGAGCAAACCCGGGCATGAAAAAGTGCAGACGTGGGAAGGGGACCATGTTGACGGCCAGTTTGCGCAAATCTGCGTTCAGCTGCCCCGGGAAACGCAGGCAGGTCGTGACGCCGCTCATGGTGGCCGAGACCAGGTGGTTCAGGTCGCCGTAAGTGGGCGTGGTCAGCTTCAGCGTGCGGAAGCAGATGTCGTAAAGAGCCTCGTTGTCGATGCAGTAGGTCTCGTCGGTGTTCTCCACCAGCTGGTGTACGGACAGCGTGGCGTTGTAGGGCTCCACCACTGTGTCGGACACTTTGGGCGAGGGCACCACGCTGAACGTGTTCATGATGCGGTCGGGATACTCCTCGCGGATTTTGCTGATGAGCAGCGTGCCCATACCTGATCCGGTGCCGCCACCCAGAGAGTGCGTGAGCTGGAATCCCTGCAGGCAGTCGCAGTTCTCCGCCTCCTTACGCACCACATCCATCACAGAGTCCACAAGCTCCGCCCCCTCAGTGTAGTGGCCCTTTGCCCAATTGTTTCCAGCACCACTTTGTCCTAACAAATCAAAAATAAATACATTGATACATGCAGAGAAACACTTTTTAACTCGCTGAATCTATTTAAGTAGGATCTTATATATTTCTTTATCCATATAGGTGTCATAGAGGTCTTCATCTGACAACATGGATTCAAAAAAAAAGCGCTAGAGAACGAGAACATATAAATATAAACCCAGATGACAAATACTGTATAATATATATACAATATATGGCATTTAATATAATGTAACAATACACAAATACATTTCTGCATCGAATTCTTCACGTCCTCCTCCTTTTCCATATGAAATAATTGATTTTATTTTTAAAAACGCAAATAAAATTGTCACTAAACTAGCTCACAGGCATTTATCAGCATAGCAATTTTGCAATTGTGACGTAATTGTAAGTTACTTTTGTATTACGGCCATTTTTTCTGCACGTAAATAACTAAATAGGGAATAATATATCGAATAAATTCTATAATTTTAGTATTTGATGTCAGAAACATAATACAGACTACCGTCCTTTCAAGATAATTTCACAGTTTATAGGTTTATTTTTCCTCATAGAATGTAATTTGTATGTAAAAATAAATAAGTAAATAAATAAAAGCGCTATATTTTGACCTTTTAGCACAGAGAAGTAAGGAGCAGAATAATATTATGCATTATTTGTGCGTATTGACATGAAAGCCATCTCATCATCGTTCGTCTCCTCACCAAACACAAAGTTGTCGGGTCTGAAGATCTGTCCGAAGGGTCCGGAGCGGACCGAGTCCATGGTGCCGGGCTCCAGATCCACCAGG
>CM022774.1:7398719-7513719 GCA_012411365.1 Ameiurus melas
GATAGATAGATAGATAGATAGATAGATAGATAGATAGATAGATAGATAGATAGATAGATAGATAGATAGATGAAGTGAGAGTCTCTGTTACAGGTACACTGACAGGGGGAGGGGGCGAGAGGAGGGGCCTCAGGCCGTGTGCATGCAGGTGTGTGTGAGTTTAGACAGGTGGAGTTTGAAGTTTGGAACATCAGCATATTCAGAAATGAAAGGTAACGGTAATCGTATTTTACTCATCTGGAAAAGCTGTCTCTATTCAGCTGTTGATCTAAAACAGGCGAAACATTTACAGCATGTCGCTCACCGGTCCACATATAATACCTGTATACCGCTGTAATACCGCATCAGAATGAAGGAAAACAATGAAAAACAAAAACAAAAAAAAATTTTTTTGGATTTCTTCAATGTCGGAAAATGGCGACAGTGTCTCCAGGAATCCCCGCCACCCCCTTCTCCACCACAACACACCAGACCTGCAGTTTCTCCCATGCAAATCTAATGCGTTCATTACACCTGTCTAATCTATAATCCAATCCACTGCATGAGCTAAAGTCACTGCAAAATACAAGCTGAATGAGAAAGCATCCCTCCCCCTCCCTCCCTCCCTCCGCCCAACTCACCCACGGAGCATTTCTAAACCATTCCCACACACACACACACACACATATATACATACATACATACATACATACATATATATTTATATTTCGCTTGTGTAACCCACTTAATTCCCAGTCTGTGGATTTGGTATATTTCTCTGTTCTTCTGAGTCTTCTTTAGCATTTTATTTGTTTTTTATTTTATTTCGTTGTATGCTGTATTGTGTGTGATGTCTTTGAGCTACTAGGATCCTGAATTTCCCCTTGGGGATCAATAAAGTATCTATCTATCTATCTATCTATCTATCTATATATCTATATCTATATATATATATATATATATATATATATATATATATATATATATATATATATATATATATATATATATATATATCCATCTTCTACCGCTTACTCCTTTTCAAGATCACGGGGAACCTGGAGCCGATCCCAGGGAGCATTGGGTACAAGGCGGGGTACATCCTGGACAGGGTGCCAGTCCATCACAGGACACAATCACATACATACTCACACACCCAATCATACACTACGGACAACATACACTTTAGACGCACCACTCAGCCTACACACACACACACACACACACACACACACACACACATACATACATATATATATATATAAACTTTATTTAATAGAGTGCCTTTAAAAACAGTGTCTCAAAGCCCTGTACACAAAATAAGCAGTACATAGAAAAAAAATGTATAACAACGACAACAATAATAATAATAATAATAATAATAATAATAATAATAATAATAATAATAAACGTAGACATCAGCAGTCAAATGCAAGTTTAAAAGTAAGTCTTAAATTGATCTTTAAAAAATAAAATAAAGAATATATAAAGATATATATATATATATATATATATATATATATATATATATATATATATATATATATATATCTCTTATAGCCTTTATATAGTTGTACCTTAGCTCCGATCTGGTTGCCGCACTGTCCGGCTTGCAGGTGCACGATTTCGCGCATTTTTTCAGCTGAGAGAAGAAGAGGAAGAAGAAGAAGAGGAGGAAGAAGAAGTAAGAGGAGGAGAGATGTTATGGACGGAGTGATACCGCAGAAAAGACGGAACCGTTATTGCGTCTCAGCAAGGCCACGCCCTGTTTGTCGAGCTCTCCCTTCCTACTGGCTAGAAATCCGTGGTGCTCGCTGACGTCATCGCCATGGCAACCAAGAGCGGAGGAGAGAAGGAGGACCCTGAGCGCGTGGAGACACCGGATAGGGTGCAGCGGATCCGGAGACTTGGGTTGATGAAGTGGACAAGATGGCGACTGTGTTTCATGTAAGACGGTATAGACAGTGATGGCTGCTTGCTGGTGATGTTAGATGTGAAAGTTAAAATCTAACATTTAGCCTATCACTACAGTGCTGAACCCCCCCCCCCCAATAGAAATCCTCGTGGAATTTGTGATGGTCTTAATGGTTATAATGGGAATTGTATTGGTTTTAATGGAAAATGTAGGCCTAATGGTCCCTGTGGGTCTCCACTGGTAATTTATTGTTTTCTATTGGTGGCGTGTTTTGTGTAGTGGCTACCATATAGGACATACGTCCTTAATATGTCCTATTATGTAATGAAAACCATTGGGTAATGGTTTTAATGGTTATAATGGGAATTGTATTGGTTTTAATGGAAAATGTAATGGTCCCTGTGGGTCTCCACTGGTAATTTATTGTTTTCTATTGGTGGCGCGTTTTGTCTAGTGGCTACCATATAGGACATACGTCCTTAATATGTCCTACTATGTAATGAAAACCATTTGGTAATGGTTTTAATGGTTATAATGGGAATTGTATTGGTTTTAATGGAAAATGTAATGGTCCCTGTGGGTCTCCACTGGTAATGTATTGTTTTCTATTGGTGGCGCGTTTTGTCTAGTGGCTACCATATAGGACATACGTTCTTAATATGTCCTGTTATGTAATGAAAACCATTTGGTAATGGTTTTAATGGTTAACAGCTGATGGTTTGTAATTGTATTTTGTAATGGAATCCATTAGAATTTCTGCAGTGGTTTCTATTGTGTTTTATTATCAGCAGGGCAATGACTCAGCGTTGAGCACAGTTCCAGTTCTGGGCACTTTGTCAGGGTGGGCCTGGCTGGGGCCAGCCCTTCTGTTAGAGGGACCAGTTACATTAGACCTTTTTACTCTCCAAACATTAAGCCATTGTACTCACAGCATCGTGGATAGAAAGACACAAGGCATGTTCAAAATCTAGATTTTGGTGATGCAGGACGATATTAATAACGGCGGTCTCAAACTCAGTGAAGTCGAGAGGATATGACAGCTGAGTTGTGCTGGTGGATTGTTAGAGTAACCCTGTATCAGGCGTTTGAGAGTCGAAGACACGCAGCGTACAGTCCAGCAGCTCGGTGTAGACGTTCCTTTGTTTGAGGTAATGTCATTAACATTCGCCTACAATTCGAAAAACACACAAAAGATGTGAAACCCAGACCAGAAATGTGAGCAGTGGAAAAGGGTGACGTGTGTCTTTTCTTTTACTTCTTTCCCCCCAGCCTTTGTGTGGGAAACAAGTTATTTCACATGCATTTCTATAGACATTATTCACCCTATAACCCGCCTTTCTCTCTCTCCCTCAAGCTTTACAATGTTTCATGCAATAGAAATGGCTCTGCGCATCATGTTTGCACTTACACTTTGCATTTGTGGGAATTTTTGTGGGAGTGTACAGTATTAGTGGGCGCTTCCACTGCTTAGTGGTTAGCACGTTCGCCTCACACCTCCAGGGTCAGGGGTTCAAATCCCACTGTGGCCATGAGTGTGCGGAGTTTGCATGTTCTCCCTGTGCTGCGGGGGTTTCCTCTGGGTACTCCGGTTTCCTCCCCCAGTCCAAAGACATGCATGGTAGGCATGTCCAAAGTGTCCGTAGTGTATGAATGTGTGTGTGATTGTGCCCTGCGATGGGTTGGCACCCTGTCCAGGGATAGGCTCCAGGTTCCCCGTGACCCTGAAAAGGATAAGTGGTATAGAAGAAAGATGGATGGATGTACAGTCTTAGTTTCAATTCCAATAATTTGATATAAAGCAAGATCTTGGCGTTTGCAGAGAATTTTTAAACTGGTCCTCTCTGGCAACCTGGTCATTAACTGTCCTGTCCTCTGTTCCTACCCCGAGCATGGGGCAGCATGATTCGTCAATCCCTCCAGGATTTTGCAATCACATAAATGAATGCAAAATTAAGCAAACTCCACAACATTCCAAGGAGCTTGCAATCGGGCCTCTATTAACACTTCTTGCAATTACCATATCTCATCAGTAGGTGAAATTACTTTATAGAAGCTAATCAGGGCAGTGAGCGTCCTGCCCCACAATTGCACAACATCAAAAATGGTGAGCAGTTCAGTGTAGTGTTTCTTTTTCTCCCCTCCAAATTGTGGATCCGTTAAAATAGTCCAGTAGTATTTCAATAAAAAATTCATACACGCCTTCTCGATCAGCGATGATGTGTTACAGAGTTGTGCTAAAAATAAAAACCATCAAATCTAGGGGTCACAGAGTGTAATCACCTGACACGACTGTCACTGATAGGCTGCATGAATTTACGACTGTTGGTGGTGCTGTTGTGCTTCGTTTCATAGAAAACCAAAAAAAAAATCCACTTCAAGAGGTTTTTAAAAGCCAGAAGTAATGTGGATATAAAAATAAATAAATAAATAAATAAATATTTAATGGTGGGACGGAAGTTAGCACTGCTTGCACATTTATACCCCCAGCATGTGAGTGTATGAGTAAAATAATAATGGAATTGACATCTTAGTTATCTAGAATCATTTCAAACACTTTCAGGAAATAAACACTAGAAATAAAATAAAAAAAAGCACACTCATCGGCTCTTTATTACGTAGACTAACCATATAGGTGGACCACTACTGTCTAGATATTATTAGCACTGGCATGGTAGTGTGTGTGTGCGTGTCTGTGTGTGTGTGTGTGTGTGTGTGTTGTGCTGCTATGAGTGTATATGAAGATTAACATTAGTCTCTCACTGTGCACTCACAAGGCAGGTGTGTTGCATGAAGTTCACGCAGTGCTTAAAAAAAAATGCTGCTGTGCCAGATTTAAACACTCCTTCCAATGCCAAACAATACACAAACACTCCCCCCCCCCACACACACACACACTCACACACAGTCAATGTCTCAGACCACTAAGTGCATTTAAACATTTACAAATGAGCATTGCTGTCACTTACACCACAGCGCTGTTGAATTCTGCGTTCTGATTGGTCAGAAGGTGCGGAAAACTGATTTTTAAAATCGAAAGAATTTTTTGGACTGACTCAATAATGTAGAAATCATAAAATACAATTCTATAAAAATAAAAATAAATCGAGTGCCTATAAGAAAATAAACACTGCAATGAGGCTATCGAGTCGTCGTGTCGGGGATACAGGCACAGTGCTGGGGCATTTGAGTTATTTTTGTTCGGCATAATCTGCCTAGAGAGCCGTTCAAATCACACGCTTCCTCTTTTTCTATTTACAGTAATAAATTACAGCGTTGTTACCATCGTGTGGTGTGTACCGCAAGTGTTTGCATAAGATAAGATATGATATGATAAGATATGATATGATATGATATGATATATTATATGTTATGATCAAACATTATTCATCCTGGAGGGAAATTTCCTAATGTATGACAATTGTGCCAACATGGGGAACCAGACCCCCCAATATATACTGTTTGTTTACTGTCTCACGTCACACTGTATTGAGGTAATGACTAGAACAAGCTATTCCTTTACAGTTTATCATGTGTCTAGACACTTTTTATAACACTTTTGTTCTACAGTCTCATCATAAGTCTCATAGAAAGGATTTTTTCTTCTTCTTCTGGAAGCCTGTAATAACACAAAAATCAAACCAACCCCAAAATACAAACAAACTCTTTCTGCTACCTTCATCTCTGCATGTTCAGACTAATCGGATTACGATGTTTATCCCCTCTACCCGCCGGGACAGCACGAGGACGGTCAATTTCATTTATTTGTGATGTTTTATTTCTGAATAAGTGATGCGCGTATGTTTACTCTACACTAGTCCAAATCAACAGGAAGTGAAGACGAGAAATGAACTCCACAGCAATCTGATCGGTAAAATACACTCGCCTGAACAGACCCAGTTAAAGACGTCCCTTTCGTCAAGAAGTCTGAGGGCCTCTCTAAAAGGAAACGAAAAGACGAAGCCGTTCGATGGCATTGCGCTAAAAACAGTTTGCGGTATTCCGTTTATTTTGCGAAGAAATATAAGAACACGGTGTATGTATATGTTCCGAGTCTCTTTGCAAAGTTCCTTCGATCGAACAGGACCATTAAAGTTGGATCGTCTAGATGTACAAACGTCAAACGTTAGAGTCATGTGAACTCTGCCCAAAATAGGGCAAAACTCCGGTTCCACATTAACCAAAACATTCAAGATCATCAAGAGAGTTGAACTTCCTGTTTTGAGTCTCGTGCGCTACTCCTCCCTCTGTGCTCTTCCTGAACATTTCAAGCAGCTCAAAACCTGCCGAGCGAGACGAGCTCACACCGTCGCTGCAGACGTGTGTACCGAGAGGGTGACGACGCGGCACTTCGGCTCCTAGCATGATAGACACGTGTCTGGTGTGACCATGTCTTCCGAGTTGCCCGAAGAGGACCTGTCGTGCCCGGTGTGCTGTGACATCTTCAGCGATCCCGTCCTGCTCCCGTGCAGCCACAGCTTCTGCCGGTCCTGCCTGCAGAACTTCTGGGGAAGTTCGGTTTTCCGGAGCTGTCCAATGTGCAGGAGGAGAGTCTCGAAAAAGCAACCCCCGAGCAACCTGGCTCTGAGGAATTTGTGCGAGGCCTTCGTACAGACCCAGAACTCTAGACGTGAGAACGAGAAGAAGGCGGCGTGCCCTCAGCACGGCGAGAAGCTGAAGCTCTTCTGTGTGGATGACCAGCAGCCCATCTGCGTGGTGTGCCAAGCCTCGAGAATGCACCGGGGTCACGACTGCGCTCCCACGGACGAGGTCGCTCTGGACTGTAAGGTACTGTTCGGACAGAGGCGCTTTGTGCCGCACTGCTCTGCTGCTACATTGTGTCTGTGTAAAAAAACAAAACAACAAAAAAAAAACCACCATTCCAGAAGGTTTTGGTGTGGTTACTTGAGAGAATGCAGTTAATCAAGTCCGGTCTGACACAATCTCAGGGTGCTCTGGTGCAGGAATAAGAGCCGAGGCATTCCAGCAGCACTTCGCCGGCTCACATCTGTGTTTTGTACCTTTCAAACTCGAGCGTTCTCGAAAAAGCCTTCAATAAATCCATGCGCACATGTGTTTGAGTTAGGACGAGAACGCTTGTATTTCAAACATATGTTTTGAAACCAGAAAGTCTTGTTTCTGGAAGCAACAGTCGGGGGTTGCCTCAGGTCAATGCCCTTTCTTACGTGCTCTATTCAGCCTCTGTTAATAGCCGTGATGTTATCATTTAAAATGAATTACTCTACACTTTCACAAAGTCAAGCGGACGTGGACGGTTGCTGCGAACGCGACTGATCTTGGTGTTTTTATGCACATTTAGGTAGATGTCAGTAAGTTTGGTGGAAGGAGGAAAGATTTGGCAAGAAGGTGTATATACCAGATTCTTTAAAACAAACAACAACAACAACAAAAACACTTTTTAGTTCCAGACAGATTTAATTTAGAGGTTTTAATAATTAAAAAAAAAAAAATTTAGTCCAGATTATTCCAAACTACGTAGAGTTTGTTTTGTTAAAGTGACCTAAATCTTATAATTAAAATAAATGTTGCATTCTTGTGTACATTTAATTTGAATACAGTCGACGTTGTTCAGTATTTCCTTTTGTACGATTACAATAAACCAAATATAAGCTTATTAAACCTATTTCTGGACAAAATCTCAAAGCTTAGTTAATAGCCACGCTCTATTGGCTGATAATTGGAAGTTCTAGCAAGATGCTAAATTATCCAGCAGTAAGAATGAGAAATCAGATCTTATAATAGGAAATACTAGATACATTTGAATCTATTTAAGATATTGCCACTTGCTAAGATGGCATGTTTTCTGTTGACATATTTTTTCATTATGTGGCTGATAGAGAGGGTTCAACATTTCAGACCTTGGAACGATGAAGTTCTAGCTGACTTTAAGGCTTTATAACGTAATGTTATAAATATTATTTTCACTGTCCATGCTGCTGCAAACAATACATCCTACTGTATGTGAGATTTACAGCAGAACATTGTGTAAAGACTACGGTGAATCGAACTCATAGATGGATTGCAATAGCTTTAAACTTACTGAGGGTAAAATATTTCTGCCTTACTATATATCTTAATTTGTAAAAAAAAAAAAAAAAAAAAGAAAAGAAAAAAAAAGTATACTTGAATCCAGACGTCTTACTGTTTACATTTTCATTTCAAACCTCTCAGTATTATAAATCTCAAAGATCACGATTTTCTTCTGGTTTTATTTTTTTCCCCAGGAAGAATTGAACTCAGTCACGTTTTTGCATTTTAAACGGACACATCAAATATCAAACCTACGCTTATATGGAGTTTATATTTCGTTCAGTTTTGAAATTCAAAGATGATACGAAAAGGTTTTTTGATTTAGACAAAGAAAAAGAAACAGGAAAGAAAAAGTGCAAAGTTGTAATGAAAGGAAACAGAGCACCGAGCCCAGCGGTAACCTTCACCTACATAACGTTTAGAACAATTTCCTTTTTTTTTAAATAATTACAAAACCCCCCCCCCAAAAAAACGCCTTTCAGTTCAAATCGTTCACTTTTTTACTTTTAAATATTATTTTAGCTTCGTTTAAATTCAGACACTTAAAACAATTTAACCTTTGATGAGCAAAATTATATTAAAAAAACTGCAATAATGATAACATTTTGCGTATTTAAAAAAAAAAAATTTTTATTTCTATTTAGAATTGTTAGTGCGTTTTTGGGTGAACTGTACAAAAGTAATATTATGTCATAGCAGTAATAATAATCCAAACAATTTGTGATAATAAGTAGAAGATTACTAAATTGAAAAAATTTAAATATTGGTATAAATAAGGAGGTGATAATAAAGAAAGTACACAGATGTAAATGTGTATGGAACTGGAGACACGTGGGTTTTTTCCTGTAGCCTTTTTCACTTCTACTTTTTGTTGTAAGTAAACAACACCCCATGCTTTCACTTTAGTGCACATTTTCCTGCACATTTTTAACGTTTTTGATGCATATTTTCTGCAATTATGCTTTTTTTAGGAGAAGCTCGAGTCTGCTCTGAAGATGCTTAAAGACAAGCTGGATGTCGTGATTAAACTCAGAATGACTTCAGCTACGGCGCTCGAGCATATCAGGGTAATTTGTTTATTCTGAAAACATTGACTTCTTTTTAATTAAAAAAAAAAAAAAAAAAGGTTCAAGAAAAACAAATCAGGATTCTGTGTGCATTAGAGTCAGGCGCAGCTTCTAGAGAACCAAATGAAACATGAGTTCATGAAGCTTCACCAGTTTCTGCGTGAGGAAGAGGAGGCTCGGCTCTCTGCGCTGAAGGAGGAAGAGATGAAGAAGGTCCTTGCTATAAAGGAAAGAGATGAAGAGCTGAGGAACAGGATCTCTTCTCTCTCAGACATCATCAGTCGCACAGAGCAGGAGATCGCTGATGATGATCTGACGCTGCTGCAGGTAAAAATATCACCACCATTAACTCTGGAATTTCCTGGAGTGTTTTTTTTTTTCAGAGTGTTCAGTGATGGCTTATTGTGTTTTGTTTCCTTTCACAGAACTTCAAATCTGCCATGGAGAGGTACGTAGAAATCCACCTCTCTATCTTGAAGGAAAACTCCACCCTTAAAAATAACATTGCGAATATATATATATATATATATATATATATATATATATATATATATATATATATATATATATATATATATATATATATATATATTTTGTTGAAGTATTTGTAATGTGCTTAGTGACTGTGGTGCTAATTGGTTGGTTGGTGATGTATGTTCGTCATTCCTGTGAGAATGAAGTTAGAAGATGTCGCAGGGGGACGCTGTACAATGGCCTTCGATAATCTCAAACAGTCAGGTTTTGCTGTTAGCTCCTGAAAATTAAACACCAAGAGCTCACCATTTTCTAGAGACGTTCAACATCATATGGGACAGTGGTGGCTTGGTGGGGGGCAGTAGTGGCTTCTTGGAGGGTAGTAGTGGCTTGGTGGGGGGTATTGGTGTGTTGGTGGGGACAGTGGTGGCATGGTGGGATAGTGGTGGCTTGGTGGGGGCAGTGGTGTCTTGGTGGTGGACAGTGGTGGCTTGGTGGATAGTGGTGGCTTGGTGGTGATAGTGGTGCGTTGTCGGGGGCAGTGGTGTCTTGGTGGGGGGCAGTGGTGGCTTGGTGTGATAGTGGTGGCTTGTGGTATGACAGTGGTTGCTTTGTGGGGGCGCTGGTTGGTGGGGCAGTGACAGCTCGGGATCGGTGGCCATGCAAGTGGTGGTGGTTGGCGGTGCGGCATAGTGGTGTTGCGTGGGCACAGTTGGCTTTGGTGAGTGGCGGTGCGGTGGCTTGGTGGGGGGCAAAGTGGTGGCGGTCGAGAAATTGCACAGTGGTCGCTTGCGGGGACTGTGGCGTTGTGGGGGGGCAATGGTGGCTTTGGGGGGATAGTGGTGGTTTGGGTGGGTAGTGGTTTGGTGGGGGACAGTGGTGGTTGTTTGCTTGGTGGGCGCAGCGGGTGGGTTGGTGTGGGTAGTGGTGCTTGGTGTGTGGCTATGATTTATGCTTTGGGTTACTGATCGGAATTTCGGGGGTTCAAGTCCAAGCTGCCACTGTTGGGCCCTTTAGCAAGGCCCTTAACCCTCTCTGCTCCAGGGACGCTGTATCATGGCTGACCCTGCACCCTGACCCCAACTTCCTAACATGCTTAATGAACGCTTCTTGTTTCTACAGAACTCAGAGTTCACCACCGAATCCAAAAGGGTTTTATGGGGCGTTAATAGATGAGGCCAAGCACCTGAGTAACCTGACGTTCAGGGTCTGGGAGAAGATGCAGGACGTTGCTCCTTACTGTAAGTACCTCAAAGAAACACAACACGGCAGTGACGCACCATGGATTAACAGCTTATAACCACACAACATAAATACAGCTCAGTCAGCAGACAGGAATTTGTCCCAACAGAAGAAAAGTGTCACGCTCGGACACTACATGAATCAACACGCAGAACTGTTACCATCCATCACTTGATTATACTCATGTAAGAACATGTCCTGTAGTGTTTTATACCTTTTATACCACAGGAATCTGCCAAGCAATATCATTTTTAATTGATTAAGCAACATTTTGGACGGTTTATAGTTTGTACTATAAAATAAATCTGGTTATAGTTACCTGTAATATTGTGAAATGAAAGTTCCAGTTGTCCCCTCAGACGTTTCTCTCTCTTTACGCTAGTAAGAGAAAAAACGCCACAGCTTATCATGCTACTGTGACACGACACAAAGAAGAAAAACGTGAAGTTACAGCTTTACTTATGACTGTTACCAAGCTCTGACACTGGAGACTCCTTCAGTAAATGCTAATTAAATGTCCGAGGCTGACAGAAAACGTCACCATATCAACGTTTATGTATGTAACATGGACCAAAAGAAGTATATTAACGTATCAAACGTGGCCTGTCTGTGGATATACATTTAGACGTGTTCAGTTGATGAACGAGTTGTTCTTACGGTCTGAATCTTCATTTCTCGCTCAGCTCCTGTGACTCTGGACCCGAACACGGTGCACCCGTGTCTCAGGCTGTCAGAAGACCTCTGCAGCGTCCATTACAGCAGCACGGGTCGTCCTCTCCCCACCAATCCCGAGCGCTTCTGTATGAGCGCAGAGGTTCTCGGCTCGACGGCCATCGGCTCGGGCACGCACGCCTGGGAGGTGGAGCTAGGAGAGAGCGATGACTGGATCCTGGGCGTAGCCAGCGTGTGCGTTAAGAGGGACTCGGAGGTCCCGGCACGCCCGGAGAACGGGTACTGGACACTGTGCATGCGGGACGGAGAGTACAGGGCCATGGTGTCGCCAGTAAGGACGCTGAAGGTGGACAAGAAGCTGCAGAAAGTGCGCGTGGGGGTGGACTGGGACGCAGGAGAGGTTTGTTTCTCCTGTCCCGAGGACGGGCGAATGCTGCACAGGTTCACGCAGACGTTCATGGACGAGGTGGTGCCGTATTTCTACACACAGAGTAGAAACCCTCTAAGGATTGTTCCACAGCCGGTGATGATTTCAATGAAGAAAAACTGAGATGTATGGAATAAACGCGTAAACAGGAAGTAGCCTTGGGGGTACTGACAAGAAGGCTACGAGTTCAAATCCCAACTCTAAAAAGCTAAAAAGTCCTTGAGCAAAAACCTTTAGTCCTCAACGTCTCAGTTGTATTCTCTCTCACCCTGAGTCGCTTTGAAGGAAAGAGTCAGGCAAAAGAGTAAACACGTATGTGTACAACTTTAACAGTAATGGCTTGAGAGTGCAGTTTCCTGTCTTCTTGTTCCTATTTACTTCCTGTTTGGCTGCTCATCCCCAAAATCCTAAGAACCAGGGGCACTGAATCTTTAAAGTCACCAAAAACACACTTTTACCCTAAAGAAGAAATGTAGATATGATCAATATGAATGGAAATGTGACTGCGCTGGCTTCTTTATCCTTTATACTTGATACTGTGGGGTTGTCTGGTGCACGTTTGTATATTAGAACCTGATTGGCCCCAGTATTTTATGAGGTAATAACACCTGCCTGACACATGTTCAGCACTAAAACATGTTTTAGTTTTTCAATCAGACATTTAGCTTCCTTGTGTTTCCTGAAATAATAACGTACTCGCCTTCAGGAACCGCTTTATCCTGGTCAGGGTCCGGAGTCTGTCCTGGGAACAAGAAGGGAACGCGCCCGGGATGAGACGCTGGTCCGTCGCACCAAGGGCCGGTCTAGAGTCGAGGAATAGTGTGTTTTTGGGAGGTGGGAGGCAACCGGAGAGCTTTGAACTACGTCCACGTGGACACAGGGAGAACGTATGAAAACTCCAGAGCTCAGGATTGAACCAGGGAACCTGGAGCTGTGAGGCAACCATAGTACCACTCTGATGATAATAATAATAATAATAATAATAATAATAATAATAATAATAATAATAATAATAATAATAAAATAATAATAATAATAATGTATGATGATGGCTGATAGAAATGTAATAAAAATTTATATAGTGTGTCTTTTTAATGTATTTCTTTAAAAAAAAAAAGCTGCTCGAATAAACAGATTTTGTATGGTTCAGATTTCATTTATTTGCCATTACATGAAGTTTTATTTTTCATTTAATGAATAAGATATGTAAATATCCTGTATCTAATGAATGCTAGATAGGCCAACTGTCAATCAAAAACATATTTCCATTCTAGTGTATATTAAGAAAAAGGTATCATTGCTATGCATTATGGATGTTAAACATTTCCAGAGATTTCCACATGATGGCGCCAAAATTCCACTCACTGAAAGGTTGAATCTACAATCTGGGTCTCAGGACTTGAAACATCATGTGCTTGTTAAACAGTGAATTCCAGCTGGCAAATGCTAGTGCAAGGAATCCTTTCTGGAACTTACATATTTAACATACTTAAATATTTATTATCAGAACATTTTATTCACACACCACATGTACCGCAAGTACTTAAAGTGAACAGGCCTAAAAGATTGTATAAAATAAACATTAAACATGAATATGAACCAATGGATTGATTTATTTATCAGTCAGATGTTTTACTTATCAACACCGTAATGAACCCAATGTGAAATGATTGCTAGTTTATGAAAAACATTTACAGTGAGTATACATGTATATCTGTTGACAGTATGATAGCAAAAATCTTTCCAATAAGAATTCCCTTAAAGTGCACCTATTGGGGTTTTTTCAAATATTCCCTTTCATGTAGCGTGTTCTATACGTAGCTGTTTGTGAATGTAAAAAGTCTGCAAAGTTTCAAAAATCAAAGCGCACGACAAACAGAGTCATCGACTCCCAAAAGAAGGAATCGATTCTGAACAGCTGAATCGACTCGTTACTGATTCCAGACTTTACTTCCTGTTCTAACCTACGTAGGTTTGTAAGAAAAAGCCCCGCCTCTGGTCTTCATTGGCTGCTCGCTGACAGCGGTAGACCAATCACGACAGACTGGGACGTCTGACCGATCAGAGCAGAGTATGCTCTCTGAACGGAGGAGTTTAGAACGAATCGTTTCGAACGAATCATTTAAGGAGTCGTTTGTGACACTGGGGGAAACAAGGTAACGCGGTTTAAATGACGAGCACGTTAAAGTGTTTTTTCTTCTCGGATGCGTGTAAATCTATCATAGGAGAGCTTTAAAACACAATTAGTCACGTTTCAAAACCGTAATAGGTGCGCTTTAATGACATTCTTTGAAAATGTTTATGAAACAATCATTAAATTGTTCTCAAATTCCAGATGTTCGGTTCTGTTATAATTTATATTATAACAGAACCGATGCCACTAATTCCTAATTTCTGGAATTCCATCCCTTATGAAAACCTGTGGTCTGAATTTAAGGCCAGGAGGATGGGCCAAGCTTGTTCGACCATGTTAGACACTGCAGGTAGAGACTCAGTGCAGTTATGGTGTGCAAAGTGCGAAGGTGCCAATAATTTTGCAGAAATTAATCCAACTAAAATGAAAGATTAAAATCTTTAAGCTCAGAATAAAACTAGTTGCACATATGAGTCATATAATTATATTAATATTTTTTATAAAGGGTGCAAAAATTCTGGAATTTTTCGAAATCTGGACCAATCTGGGCGCTTGGGTCTTGTGGAGATGTAAGGCTCTAAGCTGGTGATTGCTCTGGTTTTTTCATACAGCAGAGCTTCCTCACCAAAGACTCTGGCAGGAAGGGGATCTTCTCCAGGCGAGAGAGGTAGAGGAGTGGCTGGATGCTGCTGCTGATGTTCAGGAAGGCGTATCCCACAGGCTGGATGTAGCAGGTGAAGACATGAGGTGAGTAGTGATCCTGGAAGGGGAACAGGGCCACCAGAGGGAGGTAGTTAACAACAATGATGCACAGGATGGAGAGCACCATCTTGAAGGCCTTCTTCTTCATGGGGTGCATCTCGTCCTTGCCTGCGCCTCGTGAGCGCTTCAGGGCCCACAGGATGGATATGTTACAGATCACCATCCAGGTGAACGTGGCCAGGACCTCTCCTGTGAAGACCTTCTCGAAGTTAGGGAGGCCGCCGATGGTCTTAGCCGAGGCGTAAGCGAAGGTGAGGCAGAACACAAACACTGTCAGACCAATCCTGTACTTAATGTGCTTCAACTGACCAAAAGCGATCGGGAAGACCACAGCGACAAAGCGGTCCAGACAGATGCAGGAAAGGAACAGCGGCCCACTCGTGTCCTTCACGCCGTAGGAGAACTTCAGAGCAGACCAACCTTCCTTGCTCTTCCAGTAGAAGAGGTTGAGGAAGCTTATAGGGACCATGAGACCGAAGTAGGCGTCCATGAAGGCCAGGCAGCCCAGAAAGATGTCGGAGGTGGAGGGCTCGTGCCGGTTACGGATCAGCAGGGTGATGACCAGGACGTTGGCCGGAAATCCTATCACTAAGTTAAAGGTTTGAACTGTCAGGTCGAACAGGATGGCTTCCACCATGTGGTCACACCCATCAAACACACTGAAGGGCTTAGGGGTCGTGTTGAGCTGCAGGGGGGCAGGAGTAGGATCGACGCTGAGATTCATTCTGAAGTCGAGGTCGCATTGGTAACGCACGGCTTCGGGGCAGCCGAATGTGGTGAAGGAGATTCTGAAGGACAAACCTAGAAAAAAAAATTCATTACATATACATATATAAATCACCATCTAATCGAAATGATGACAAGTTGATAGACTGTAAGCGTCTGGAAATTTAGATCATCATCATCATCATCATCATCATTAATAAGTATTCATTTAATGAAAGGAAAAACCAAATCAACAAGTAAAATTAAAAGAGAATCAAGCAAAATGTTCATATAACAGAATTAAAACCCTGAGAGTAAAACTATAATGACACAATAATAAGGTATAAAACATATGGTGGCGTGCTGTTATAGGAAACTAATCAACAACAGGGTGGTGTGATGAAGTGGAGTTACTGTTCCCACCCTGAAGCTGATCCCAAAGTGGTTTATTCCTCTTTCACCCTAATTATTACAAGGTTTCATTTATAAATGAACAGCAAGTCATGGGATTTTTTTCCATTTACGCTTCCATTTAACGTAGCGGAACCTTCCTGAAACTTACTGACCATTACAAAACACTGACACTGGAGACTCCTTCCACAAACGTTCAAGAAAAGGCTCCTAATTGAAAAAAAAAAACCTTCACCATATCGCCAATTAGACATTTTTCTTATCTTTGTTATTCGATCCACTTATTAGACTTGCTTTAACGTGGAGTGTCCTCTGTAGATCATGTAAATAAGCTGTTACTATAGAAACAATAACGTATTACAGCGAGCGCATTACAATACAAATGTAAAAAATTTGAGGTAATTAGTTTCCTCGGATTTTTCGAGGTAAATGAACTTATCCGGTTTCACAGTGTAAGAGGTTTGAGGTCAGAACTTGTAAGTAAGACATGCCTTTTTTTAGGCGAAGAACATCCTGTACATGCGAAACCGTCTGAGTAGAACTTAAGTTTCATTATTAACACCTCAATACATACAGAACTCGTTAATAAATATTTCCCTGACACGCCAATTTCACTTCATTTCATTCCACCGGATATTTTCCTTCAGTCAGAAACGCAATGTATGCTGAAACAGCCGAGCCTGATGTACCTGAGCATCATCATCATCATCATCATCCTCATCATCCTCATCCTCATCATCCTCGTCCACATCATCCTCATCATCGTCATCCTCATCCACATCATCCTCATCATCACCCTCCTCATCATCATCATCATCCTCATCCACATCATCCACATCATCCTCATCATCCTCGTCCACATCATCCACATCATCCTCATCATCCTCATCATCCACATCATCCTCATCATCCTCATCATCCTCGTCCACATCATCCTCATCATCATCATCCACATCCTCATCATCCTTTATCATCCTCGTCCCACATCATCCTCATCAATATCCATTCATCATCATCCTCATCATCCTCATCATCCACATCATCCTCATCATCCTCATCATCCTCGTCCACATCATCCTCATCATCATCATCCTCATCCACATCATCCTCATCATCATCATCCTCATCATCCACATCATCCTCATCATCCACATCATCCACATCATCCACATCATCTTCATCATCCTCATCATCCTCATCCTCCTCCTCCTCATCATCCTCATCATCCTCATCATCCACATCATCACATCATCCTCATCATCCTCATCATCCTCGTCCACATCATCCTCATCATCATCATCATCCACATCATCCTCATCATCCTCATCATCCTCGTCCACATCATCCTCATCATCATCATCCTCATCCACATCATCCTCATCATCCTCATCATCCACATCATCCTCATCATCCTCATCATCCTCGTCCACATCATCCTCATCATCATCATCCTCATCCACATCATCCTCATCATCATCATCCTCATCATCACCCTTATCATTCATACTCATCCACATCATCTTTACCATCCTCATCATCCTCATCCTCCTCCTCATTATCATCATCATCCACATCATCCAAATCATCCTTATCATCCTTATCCTCGTCCACATCATCCTCATCATCATCATCATCCACATCATCCTCATCATCCTCATCATCCTCGTCCACATCATCCTCATCATCATCATCCTCATCCACATCATCCTCATCATCCTCATCATCCACATCATCCTCATCATCACCCTCATCATCATCATCATCATCATCCTCATCATCATCATCATCCCCATCATCCTCATCCTCATCCTCATCATCCTCATCCTCATCATCATCCTAACCACTCTAATCACCCTAATCATCCTCATCATCCTCATCATCCTCAGCAGCAGCAGTGTGTGAGTCATGTCTCACTGTCAGAAAAATAAATCAGAGGCCACAAACAGATGAGAGTGTCTCGAGATGACATCGTCTCTTCCTCAGGGCTGTTATTGTGTTATCCTGTGAGCTCGTGCCAAAGGCCACAGGAGAACAGGGTCTGTACAAACAGCATCCACACACACACACACACACACACACACACACACAAACACACACTATCTTTACTATCTTTATGAGGACCTTCCATTGACAGAATCATTAATGATCTAAATCATCTAAATTTAACTCTCAGTAACCAATAAGGCACCATTGAATCTTTTAAGTGGTTTATTTATTTATTTAAATAAAAGCTGTAGTTTTTATTGGAGATCAGTCAAACATCCCCATAAGGACAAAGCTGCCAGATATTCTGGTATTTTGATCCACACCAAGATATAAAACATCACATGCACACTGATGAGGACGACAGATACAGCGCTGTGTGTCAGATTTACTGAGAAGTGTATCAGTAAAGACATCAGTTACTAAATAAATAACCACGAGTCAGCACGCATCAGTACACCTGTCAGTACACCGTTATTACAACTGTCGATACACCTGTTATTACACCTGTTATTACACCTGTCCATACACCTGTTATTACACCTGTTATTACACCTGTTATTACACCTGTCCATAAACCTGTTATTACACCTGTCCATACACCTGTTATTACACCTGTTATTACACCTTTTATTACACCTGTTATTACACCTGGCAGTACACTTGTGATTATACACCTGTCAGTACACCTGTGATTACACACCTGTCATTACAACTGTCATTACACCTGTCAGTACACCTGTCAGTACACCTGTCATTACACCTGTTATTACACCTGTGATTACACCCGTCAGTACACCTGTCAGTACACCTGTCACTACACCTGTCACTACACCTATTATTACACCTGTCAGTACACCTGTTATTACACCTGTCAGTACACCTATTATTACACCTGTCAGTACACCTGTTATTACACCTGTCAGTACATCTGTGATTACACCTGTCAGTACACCTGTTATTACACCTGTCAGTACACCCGTCAGTACACCTCTTATTACAGCTGTTATTACACCTGTGATTACACCTGTCCATACACCTGTTATTACACCTGTCAGTACACCTGTCAGTACACCTGTTATTACACCTGTTATTACACCTGTCATTACACCCACCAGTGATTACACCTGTTATTACACCTTTTATTACACCTGTCAGTACACCTGTCATTACACCCACCTGTTATTACACCTGTTATTACACCTTTTATTACACCTGTTATTACACCTGGCAGTACACTTGTGATTATACACCTGTCAGTACACCTGTGATTACACACCTGTCATTACACCTGCCAGTACACCTGTCATTACACTTGTCAGTACACCTGACCGTACACCTATCATTACACCTGTTATTACACCTGTTATTACACCTGTCAGTACACCTGTCAGTACACCTATTATTACACCTGTCACAGTTCCTTGTCAAAAACACCCAGTGTCTGCGTCACCTCAATAACCTGACAAGTCAGGGTTGTTTATTTACTTTTATGTAAATTCTTGTTGCGAAAGAACATTTGATTCATAACCATCAGCATGATTAAATATTATAACACCCGTTATTTTCATTTTATCCTGACACTGGTCCATCTTATTTAATTTAATTTAATTTTTTTGCTAGAAAAAATATGCTATTTCACCTCATTTTATTACTTGTTTTTATCTTTATAACACTTTTAACAGCGGACATCACCGCAAGGCAGCTTGACAGAAATCCGCACTGCAGTTTTTAGCAAACAAAAATGTCTTGAATCTAATACAACTGACCTTGTCATGGTCTCGCCCGCAGATGGCGCTGTGGCGGCGACGTGCACGGAGAGCAGGAGAGTTAAGCCATAGTTAATAGTTAAGCGACAGATGAGTATCAGATGCCATAGTTAAGCGACAGATGAGTATCTGTTGAAGTGGGTAATTGTACTTTAACATTTTTATGCTGAAAGGATGAGTCTTTTTTTTTGCCTTTTCAAGTGACTCGTCCTTGTGTTCAATCAAATCAGTCTCCAAAAACTCCATAAAATAAATAAATAGATAGAGAGGTAAATAAATAATATGATGAGTAAAGCACTTAGTGACATCCTTGGGTTATTTTCGGGCTTAAACCCCCCCTCCCCCCAAAACAATCATTAAATTCGTTTTGAAAACCCGTTTTTACGTAAAATGGTTCCGAGAAATGTTCCGAGAGATTATTTGTAGATAACGGATCGATAAAAAACCAGCGTGACTCGAATACCATAGAAAACCAGTCCATGGTCCTAATCACTGATATCACATTTTTTTTCTTCTTCAAAACGAAAACCCTATCTGTATCTACATGATTTCATTCACCGGGTTCCTGCCACCTGGTTGGCTGATTGGAGAACTGCACGAACGTGTAGAGCTGTTTCGTACAGGTCTTCCTAATAACGTGAGTGTATATCATTTGTTCACTGGTACGTGGATATCGGCGTGAACGTGTAAACCAAGATCCAACGTTCAAACTGTTCCAATGAACCCGAGTCATGTTTGCCAAGCTTGAAAATCCCCTAGAGTCTGAGGTATTTTATTCAATTAATGAGGAACACACATTTACCGTTCAACGATGCACAAAACAAAACCCCACAATGAACTCTAGTGAGTTTTAAACATCTGCATATGAACCCACTTTGTGCTTAATATGCGGAATAAATTCGCATATTCATATATATATAAATACTGTATATATATATAATATATCTTCTTAACTCTAGATTTTCAGGGTCAGCTTCCTGTATGATGCTGACCACACCCCCCTTACATGACGTCACATCAACTGAGTCACTTTCGCCTTATCGGTATGTTTTCACGTGATCAGGCCCTTTCGAGTTTCCCCACTCGGGCTAGAAAACAAACCCCGCCAAGTGAAACCGTCCCACATGTCCCTTGAATGCATCCTGTATACAATATTAGTGACGTGCATGAAGATTAGATGTTATTCTGAGTTATAACACGGCGTATAACAGCGCACATGACGGTACGCTGAAACACGAGCTGCTCCGTCTCTTATAACCGAGCCCGTGATTAGCTCCGCCCTGCGTAGGTCCACCGAGAGGACGCATGGGAGGACGGGTGTGTCCCTGGCGGTTCGTTATAGTGCTCTGTGTCCCTGTAGGACGGGACATGTTCCTAAATACCTTGCCCACCTGCCATGTCGCTCTGGGATCGAACACACACACACACACACACACACACACACAGCGCTTGTTAATCAGACTCTCTGGAGATGAACTACGTGTTTATCTCTTTGACGCTTGTGGGAATTGTGGCCAGTTCTAGTCACAAAAGTTGATAAGCAGCTTTAATGAAATATCCACGGCGAGACGAAGGCAATCGTTTAAACGATAAAACGCACCCCTTGACGACTAATAGAATTAGGCTTTAAATGCGTTTGTTGGATTTTATGCTAATACGCGGAAATTCAAACGCTCTTGTCCCTCGTGCCACGTTTTAACCGCGTACTGTTCCTCACTCACGTAACGAGATTTATTTTCGCCCTAATCGTCTTACTGTAAAAACCGAATCAATTCCAGATAACAGTTTTAGACTAGAAGTATTTTTATTTCGGTTTAATCACAATCGCCGAGTCTTCTCAGCGTTCTCCGAAGGCCTTTTGGATGTCTGAAAACGTCTCCACAACGTTGGCGTAACCGTTAAGAACGGTAAGAACGTTAACGCTAACATCTCCATAGAGCATTTAAGTCGCTGGGAACGCTGTGTCGTGAAAACGCTGTGAAACAAACATCGCAGGAACGTTACGAAACACCTCATTGATAAAAACCGAGAATTTCAGAGGTTGATGAATCATTGAAATATGTTGAAACACTGATTATAGTCATGAGTGTTGATCGTGAAATGATTATCAGGACATAATCCGCTCGATGAACGTATTTCTCATCACTACACCCTGCACGTCAAGCAAGACAGTCAGTTTCAAGCCCCCCAAAAAATGCGATAAGCAAATCGATAGCTAATGAAGTTCTGTAAAAGCGCCAAACTTACACGCGTTACGAAGGACAGGTCCGCCGCCAGATCTGATAAAAGTGTCTGTGGAGTTCCAGAGTTTTCTGTATAAACTTTGTTAAACCCCGAGGAATTAGAAATTTCGAAGAGAGGGAGGATCGTTTTGGGCCGTGCCTCTGGAGAAAGCGACGACTCTGTGACGCTGTCATGTTAGACGTTCTCGCGTGATGTTTTCACCTGCAGGTGACAGCCACGGGACTGACGGTGTTTATCTGCCACACAAATTTCGGTGTTGATGCAAATGAACGCCTTACAATAGCAGATCAAATAATGCACATTAACCCTTTAAACCTTTAGGTTATTATGTACGTATTTGTCTTAAAGCAGATCATCCAGCAACCTCAATCAATAATTCAAGCACCGCAGAGAACATAATAGAAAAATGGGAGTACGCTCAAGGAAAAAGCTTCACTGGATGCGTAATGGTTCTTTATGAAATGCCACCGGTTGGGAAACACTGATTTACGGATTATTAGCTTCCAGAAAAAAAAAAAACTCTTGGAAACCCTTCCCTCAGATCTCTCAGAGGAAAACCTCCGTTTGGGGATTACGGGTTTTTACGATGAACTGAAGAACGTTTACAGTTTTCCAACGTTCTACAGAGCGAGGAACGTACAAACAAAAGTAAACACTTGTTAAAACGTACAAATCAGACAAATAACCGTTCCTAGCTAGCGAATAAACATTTTTTTTTTATTATTTTTTAAAAAGCCGGAAAGTTCATTCCGCATGTATTTAGCTCTATGGTGGAATACAGTACAGAGTATTGTCATGTGAGACATTTCAAACGGCTGGAAACCCTCACGCTTCTCTTCATGTTAGCCTACGTCAAGTCTGAAAGCGTACATAAAGGCGAATAATTCAAATGGACAAAAAAAAAAACAACCAAATGCAAATCCGTTATTCAGATTGACCAGGTAATGCGATCCAAATACAAATACAGATCAGAACAGGGGGCAGGGGTTTGAAAAAGAAAGAAATAAACATAAGACCAAAGGAAAAACACCCGGGTTTACGCTATGCAAGATACAGACAGTGGCGTTAAGTTACACTCCTGATCTGAACCGGTTTTGTCCAACATCCCCCTCTTCTCTCATCTCTCGCTTTCCTTTAAAGATCTTCAACGGATACTTCACACCTGCAACGACGAAGAGAACAGACGGATCTGTCTGATTTTTCATCTCCAGCAGTGTTTCTGTATACAGACTCGTATCATGGCAGGTTCCTGTGACGTGATGAGGCATGAAATGTAGCTACACAAGCGTGTGTTTGCTCTAGAGCGTCAACCCCCTTTGGTCCGGCGTGGGGGGACGTGCTACGCTCCGGGAATAAAGAGGGGCTCGAATCCTGTCAGCCGAAGCGGGGACTCGAGTCACTCCCTCCCCAAACACACGTCACACTCCTGAGTCCCGTTTATAAATCCCCTCGTCTCAGACACGCAACAGGGGCACGTTCTGCCGCTCGTAACCCGAGTCCAAATCGGACAGACGTCGATCTGACACGATGCTGGCGAAGAGGTTGTGCGATGGATGCCGTGAGTATACATACACTCCTACAAGACGTGGTAACGGTATTACTAACCACGCTCAGTACGGGCTTTAAAAACCTGGGATGTTGGGCAGATAGCCGACATCTGAGCATATCTCAGTTAAGATTCAAAATAATGGTACTAAACCATTCGTTGTCACTGGAGAGGTTCCCTTATCTTTCGTATCTTTACCTGAAAATGTGGATTATTATAAAGAAACTGCTTAAGCTTTAAAAGTACACTACATGCACCTTTCTAGGTAAAAGAAAGTGTGTGTACTGTCATTTCATTCATATTGTGAATACTGGTTGTTATTGTTATGTTTTTATCGGTACGTTTAAGCTTAAACAGTCCAAAGTGATAAAGAACTCACTCGATTCGACTGAATTTATCATTCGTTTTTAATCCCAGTCGGATTTTCCACGCGAATATGTAAGCGCACTTCAAATGAACACCAAGTTAAATGAATCGGATTGTGTTTAAGAACACGATATAAACACCGAGTCTGGTGAACTTAACAATTGAAGTACCGTCTACATGAGTGCCAAGTTAAGAGAACTTAAATATACACGTTTTGGGAGAGCCCGTTACTCAGTTAAACCGAGGGAACGCGTTTACTCGATCAATTGAGTTCAGTCAGCTTATTAGGGCTTTCAGTGTACGTACTAAACGGACCGAAGATGTATGTTTGAAGATGGACTTGCTTGATGGTACCACTCCAGGGACAAGGAAAGGTACGGTTTAGTACATCTTTTCCCTGAGAACGGGAAGGTAAGGTTGCAAAGCTGATTGTTTTGTGGTTTTTAAAAAATTCATTTTATTTTAGGTTCGAATTTTATAGTGTTGCGTAGATACCATAAGTGTTTACACAGCAAACAGTATTGTCTATTCCTCTACCTCATCCTCATGATCATTCGTGTTATATTGTGACACACACATAGACTACCGCAGGGGTTCCCAAACTTTTCCAGGAAAAGGCCCCCCAAATGGCATTAATATTTGACCGAGGCCCCCCTTTTGCAAGATGTCTTCAAAACACATTAAAAATACAGGCTTCTGAATACCATTCCCCCCCTAATTTTTAAAAAAAATAAATAATAATTACATCTTACATCTTTACATTACATTACATTAGCAATTATATATATATATATATAAATCTATCTATTCACATTCTCTCTCTCTCTCTCTCTCTCTCTCTATATATATATATTTATTTTTCACACCAAATTGTTGAGGCCCCCCAGGCGCCCCCTGGCGGAAAACCACTGGACTAGCATACTGTGCAAAACGTCTAAGAAATGAAGAAATTCTGGAAATTTAAAAAGGTGTTAAATATGTCAAATAAATACTATAAAGAGTTATAAGTGGTGCAAAGTTCTCTCTCTCTCTCTCTCTCTCTCTCTCTCTCTGTGTGTGTGCGTGTGTGTTTAGGTATCTGGAGACCTGAACATCAACTCAAACATGGCTGATGTCATTTGAATAATCATCTGCATTTGAAATAATCGACCGAGACTCCTCCTACTCTCTAAAAAAAAAGGAAAAAAAAAAGAAATGACTCTCTCTCTCTCTCTCTCTCTCTGTGTGTGTGTGTGTGTGTGTGTGTGTGCGTGTGTGTTTAGGTATCTGGAGACCTGAACATCAACTCAGACATGGCTGATGTCATCTGAACAATCATCTGCATTTGAAATAATCAACCGAGACTCCTCCTACTATCATTAAAAAAAAAGGAAAAAAAAAGAAGTGACACTCTCTCTCTCACTTGCGTCTGACTATTTCCCGTTAATCACGTGTTTTCGTTCCCACACGTTGTTCATTTCATACCATTCATTTATCTTCACGGATTAGATGCGAGTCTATCTACGGAGGAGAAAACAGTTAAGAAAACAGTTTTACTCAACAGAAGTCATATACACATATAAGAACATGGCGGTCTGTCTGTGCGCTAATAAATAAGTAAGGAAGGAATAAAAAAAAAAAACACAGAAATAAAAGCTGCCCCTTGAGCAAGGCCCTTATCAATCTCTGCTCCAGGGGGCGCTGTATCATGGCTGACCCTGCGCTCTGACCCCAACTTCCTGGGATGTGCGAAGAAAGAATTTCACTGTGCTGTAATGTACACGTGATTAATAAATGCTATTTTACAGCATACAGTACAAACACGTTACCTGTCAGACGTCGATATTTCGTCCGGTAACGTTGCACACGCACGCACGTACGTCTCGCTTCACACAGAAATACGCCGCAGCTGTGAGAAAATAAGCAACTGCCGAGGTTCAGACGACTGATGGCACGCAAGTCCATGTGTCCGAGCCGTTGCTATAGAAACGATAACGCGTTCGAACGCGTGCATTAATATAAACCTGTGATTCGCAGCTGCACTACTGTCAGAGGATGAAGCAACACCTTCCGACCAATCAGAATCCAGAACTCGAGAGCGCTGTTGTATAAACGAGCTGAAAAACAGCTTTCCTCGAGCCATATTCGGCCATCTTTTACGCAAAAAGAGTTTAATTCCTTACACACTGCTTATGGTTATGACTATAATGGTCAGCTCGCACCCCTTTAATCACTCAAACTCCCCTGAGATGATGTTTATAATAATTGTTTATGATCACGTTTGATTATAGCTTTATACACACTGCAGGCATTCCTGCGCACGATCCCTTTGTCCGGGTCAGAGTTCTGGACTGCATGCTGCTCGGCTGTGAAATGAGCTGCACATTATAGCAGACAAAGCAGACATCAAACTCATCACCGCTGAGCGAACTGACGAAGAACAGGCACGCTAATCACTCTGCTCTGCCAAATCACCTCAGTGACACTTCACAGATATATACAGGGAAAGTGAGAGACACACACATAGAGAGACACATAGGGAGAGATTCAGATTGAGGAGAGAGAGAGAGAGAGAGAGAGACACACAGATTGAGGAGAGAAAGAGAGAGAAAGAGAGAGAGAAAGAGAGAGAGACACACATAGAGAGAGTTATAGATTGAGGACATAGAGGCACACACATCGAGAGACACATAGAGAGAGACACAGATTGAGGAGAGGGAGAGAGAGAGAGAGAGAGAGAGAGAGAGACACAGATTGGGGGAGAGGGAGAGAGAGAAAGAGAGAGACAGAGAGACACACACAGAGAGACACAGATTGAGGAGAGAAAGAGAGAGAAAGAGAGAGAAAGAGAGAGACACACATAGAGAGAGTTATAGATTGAGGAGATAGAGGCACACACATCGAGAGACACATAGAGAGAGACACAGATTGAGGAGAGAGAGAAAGAGAGAGAGACAGACATAGAGAGAGTTGCAGATTGAGGAGATAGAGACACACACATAAAGAGACACATAGAGAGAGACACAGATTGAGGAGAGAGAGAGACATGGAGAGAGATACAGATTGAGGAGAGAGACAGAGAGAGAGAAAGAGAGAGAGAGAGACAGACACACACACACACACACACACATAGAGAGAAATACAGATTGAGGAGAGAGAGAGAGACATAGAGAGAGACACAGATTGAGGAGAGAGAGAGAGACATGGAGAGAGATACAGATTGAGGAGAGAGAGACATAGAGAGACACATAGAGAGAGACACAGATTGAGGAGAGAGAGAGAGACATGGAGAGACATACAGATTGAGGAGAGAGACAGAGAGAGAGAAAGAGAGAGAGAGAGACAGACACACACACACACACACACACACATAGAGAGAAATACAGATTGAGGAGAGAGAGAGAGACATAGAGAGAGACACAGATTGAGGAGAGAGAGAGAGACATGGAGAGAGATACAGATTGAGGAGAGAGAGAGACATGGAGAGAGATACAGATTGAGGAGAGAGACAGAGAGAGAGAAAGAGAGAGAGAGACAGACACACACACACACACACACCCACACATAGAGAGAGGTACAGATTGAAGAGAGAGAGAGAAAGAGAAAGAGAGAGAGACAGACACACACACACACACACACACACACACACACATAGAGAGAGGTACAGATTGAAGAGAGAGAGAGAGAGAGAGAGAGAGAGAGAGAGAGAGAGAGAGTGAGAGAGGAAACACTAGGGGGCAGTATCGCATTGTACCAAATTGGAATTCACTTATAATTAAAAAAAACCCCAAAAAAACAAAAACTAGAAAAGTAGAAAGGTTTATTTATTCACTGTAGTAAAAAGAGTTAGAAAAATAATAATGTGTAATATTTTTTTAAAACAAATTTGTTTACAATGATCCTGCAGAGTTTCTGACTTTAACATGTAGAATAAAACATGTGATGGAAGTGGAGGTGACGTTTGTGTTCCAGTGATATTTACATATTTACAAATCAGCATGTACAGTAAAGGTGAAAGACATCTTTAAAATATTTTAAAGCCTTAACAAATCCTACAAAATCTACATCATTCACCCGGCTCTCTGTGACTCCACGTTCCCTTCAGGTGTAATCAGTGCTTCAGAAATCACATTATTTCTGCATGAATGTGGAAATCCATTTAAGGTCTCGTGCATGAGACAAACGACAAACTTTTCCCATACGCAAACGTTACAGACTCTTGCATCTCGCAAACAGGAAGTCGCATCATCCGAAGATTACAGTAAGTTTAAAAGTAAGTTCTCCCTTTCGTTTCCCTTTTCCCCTTTTGATATTGAGATATTGACTGATGAGGTCACTTTGAAATTACAACCCTGTTCTGCATATTATTACAAGCAAATTATTAATTGATTCTTTAAAAAACTAATTTTTTAAAAACATTTTTTATGAAATCATTAGGGGGTTCTTAATAGCGTTGAGTCATTGATGATAGTTAATCGTATTTTGTGTATTTTGCCAAATCTCTGCAACCCCCCCAAAAACCCCAACCTTTCATTACAGTTAGTTTTCATTATCACACAGCGAAAAGACTCAAGAGCAAATAGAAGAAATCATCATCGCCTTTTACTTTCAGCGCAGACCAACGCAGTCTAACGTGACAGAAGAAGAAATGAGTGTCTGTCCTGAAGGTGTCTGGTAACACCAGTAACACTGTTAACACCACAGCCTTTATATCATTCAATCATCTGACCAATTTAGAGGAAAAACACCAGCGGTCTAACGCTCATTCCTTATGCTTTAAAACAGATGCATGTGGGGAAAGTGGGGTGGGGTGGTTGTTTTTTTTGGGTTTTTTTTGTTGGCCAAGGAAGCGACTTGCTGGAACAATGGATTCTGAATGATACCAGCAAATTCCAAAGGAAAATAACATAACAGGACATCTGTCTGTGATCTGAATCTCAAGAGAAAGTGGGTCATGCAGCAAGACATTGACCCTGAGCACACAAAGATTCTACCAAAGAACGGTTTAAGAAGAATAAAGTTGAATGTTTTGGAACGGCTGAACCTATGCTTTTGGCTTTATTAGGAGCGGAGCACAATTCGGCAGCCATGCGAAGAACTGACGGCTCATCAGTCATGTCCATTGGACTATGTGAAGCCGTGTTGATCTGAGCTCCAGGCCACGGTAGCGCTAACAGATGATGAAATATTTTGCTAAGCAATAAATTATTCCATCCGAGGATTTTTCAATGCCTCCTGCTACAGGATTTTGGGTACAGAACGGACACTGTTTCCCCAGGGGCTCGTCCAGAGGCTTAGAAATATATCCGTGATCCGGAATGAAAATAAAACGTGTGCAATAAAAAGAACGATCGCAAGGAATTTCTCATGTCTGAACAAAATCCGGTTTCCATCAGAACTTCTTTATTACATGAACCCAGTAAACAGATCCATGAAGAATCTTTCAATTTTTTTTTATTTATAGTGTCTTTTTGATATATTCCCTACATTGTAGCTGTAGGATGTTTCATGGTTATTGTTTTGGATTGTTTACAGGTTTTAGAGTTAGAGCGGTAGAAGATGGATGGATGGATGGATGGATGGATGGAAGGATGGACCCCCCCCCACACACACACACACATTATGGTTGCAATGTGTTTATGTATTTATACTACAAGTTTGATGAGGCACTCCATTAAAAAAAAATCAGTCTTTACAATAATGTACAATGTCTCACAGTGTTTTATATCTTTTTTTTTTTTTACACCAAATACTTTCATGATGGAATATTTCAATATTTCACTATTCATGATGCAAAAAAGTGTAATCCTAACCCTAACCCAAAGCCAATCAGGTAGCAGTAACACAACGAATAAAACAATGCAGATACAGGACAAGAGCTCCAGGGAAGTATTTCAAAAATGGCTGAGGATAATAGCCAGCATTGAGGCAGGTGAGCTACAACACCAGAAGACCACATTGGGTTCCACTTCTGTCAGCCACGAACAGGAAGCTGAGGCCACAGTGGGCATAGACTCACTGAAACAGGACAGTTGAATCGATGGACCCGATGTGATGTGCATTGTGCCATCAGAGTAGGCTGGTGGTGGCGGTGGAATGTTGTGGGGAATTTTTTGGTTTTGTTAGACCCCTTAAGAACAATCGAGAGGCCACAGTTTACCATCTTATAATGGCGTGATACTACACCATGTCACAATGAGTTCAGGTTACTTCAGTCGCCTCTCCAGTCACCAAACCTGACTCCAGTAGAGCACCTACGGGAGATTCGCAGCATGACTGCGATTACGTAACGCAATCATGTCAAACATCTCAAAGCTTCTGGAATCAAAGCTCTTAGAAAAAAGAGCAAAGTATGGTGTTATTAATAAAGTTGACGATGAGTGTATTGGAAGCTTTGCTGTCGCTTAGGACAAAAAATGTTAATAAAAACACACTGGCATATAGCTAAAAAAATATTATTTTTTTCTTTCTGCCTGCTAGGATTTTCTTGGTAGCGATATAGGTGCTTCTGCAGGCTAATCACTATGGAGACGAACAAGCAGATCTAATGCTTGAGTTTTTCCAAATTTCTAAAGTACTTTCCCCAACATTCCGACGGCATGAATCAGGCTTTAGGCAACAGCTTTGGAACAGGATTTGGGTAAGTTCAGCTTGAAAACCTGCTCTGCTTAGCCTGTTATAATTATATAACCATGCAGCTGAAATGATCAAGGCTTCAGGACCAGACTTCAGCTCATTCCTTATTGCGTTTACTCAGCAACAGGCAATGTACAGGTGTTGGTTTAATCTTATTTGGAATATGAAGTAAGACTTTAACCCCGTAATACCCATAATGCACAATTCACTCTTCCCGAAGCTCCTAACGCTGTCCAGATTTTTCCATGTTTTGAAAGCGGAATATCGCACGCTGGGCCCTCAGTCTGGAGTCTTTAAAGTGTCAGGAGTGCAGGAAGGTCTGACAGGTGGGGTTTTTTTTTTTTTTTTTCCTATGCTGACAGGTTTAATGTGGAACAAGGAAACCTCAGTGTGTGAGAACGGCACTTTTAACAGGATTTGGCTCTCGAAGAACAGACTCGAATGCAGGAATGTGGAGAACATAAACTCCACTAGCTATTATGTGTTTGAGATTTATTAAAAGATTTTTTTACGAAGAAGCTTCATGATGCACGGGCCTCCAAAAAGTCCCGCAAACAACCTTCTTAAACATTCTAACACCGACTTGTTCACGCACACCTCCGATGGAATACACAACACATCAATATGAATCTAAACACTCGTCATTTGTTTTTTTTTTGATATCTTTATTCAGAAGAATACGTCAGAATCTCTAAAGAGCTTTTTTCTGAACGTTGGGCCAAACATGGAGAGTTGCTTTTTTCGAGGATGAGTTATGCAAGTTGAAGAGTTCATCAGCTCCTCATTTGTGCTATGTAGTGAATGTTTACTGCTTTTGCACCATTATGCGCTCACTAAAAAAAAAAAAACACGTCCAGTTTTTTGTTGCACCTCTCAGGATTTTCCACCAAGCATGAACACCATGACAAAAACAATAAAACTGGAGCCTCGGACCAATTGTTCCAGCTAATCGGCCAAGTTCAAACACACCGGGTGCCATAAATTTGATCCTTTGTTAATGTTCATGGTTATTTTCGTGAAGCCCTTCACAAAAAACAGCTCCATTCATTTGATGAAAGTACCGGTACGGTCACTCTAAATCACACGAGCGGTCGAGGTCAAGTGTCACATTGTTTAGAAATATTTCAAATATCATTTTCAAATACATTTTAAACCTTCAGCTGAAGTCAAATCTACAGAAGTGTGGCGTTGTATATTCCAGATGTTGAGACGTCACAGATGTGAAATGCCACGGTTCGTTAAGGGTCAGAGGACTTATTTCATTTTCACCAAATTCCATTCAATTAATCACCAGATATTAAGTTAATATATATATTAAGATCTTTACAGGATCTGGATCTGTTTATTCTCTCGTTTCCTCGAAGCCCTCAGAATGAAGTCGAGATGGTCAAAACCCATAACGGATTCAGATTTGACGAAGACGTTTAACAACGTCGTTACACTGAAAATCGACGTGTATTTGGGGGAGGGTGTTCGGTTGGAAAAGGATGAAACTGAGAACGCATGCATGCTTTCCAAGCACGAGCGGAGGAAATTCATGCGTCCGATCAGGTGCCTGCAGCAAAGCAAACACGGTGCGTGAGCGTGGTTCTGTCCGAGAGCCGAAGAAACCCGTGCATGGATCGTGATCGTGCATGAAAGCCGGGATTTTCATTCATTCATTAATTCATTTCTTTTTGTAATAGACAGTATAAGTAATCACTTATGATCCCATGGGAATCTGTAAGAACGCAGGATGTTTAAAAGAATATGTACATTTTAAAAAGTAGATGGAAAGCAGGATGCCGTTTCTGTGGACAACAACAACCCTGCAGTAAAGACTTCAGCTCTTTACTTTTGGCATCAAGATAAAACCATGATATCCACAACAGACTGCGGTTTTTGTTTACCGCTTTGCCGCGCTGTTTATTCTGTGCTCTGAACGATCCCCTCGGATGTTCCGAGAATTCAGATACAGAAGGTTATAACACCGTGAAGCCATCAGCATTGCTGCGCTAATGTGCCATCGAGCCGTTCTGAACAATGTCAAATACTTCGCTGTCGCGAATGTTAATAATAACTCTCGCTGTGTTTCACGCAGTCTAATGAAATCCGATTCTTCACACGCCGTTGCCACGGGCAGCCCGCGCATCTGTGCACACTCAGATATTGATCTAGGCATCGCAGGAATTCGACTATCAGCCGTGCGATGAGTTACTCCGCGACACTGCATTGCTTGAGTAAAGATTAACAGGTGTATTAACGCGACAACAAACACATAAGTAAACCTGACGACTCCACACGCTTATGGGCCGGCAATTTAAGGCAGGAAGATGCCGTTCACCTTCAAATGGCTTGAGACCGTTACTGCAATTTAATGTAAATTATTATCGTAATTTATTTGTACTTTCTAGACTATCTGAAACATACAGTGTAGGATGTTTTTGGTAGTTCCGACAAACTTCGTAAACAACAGTAAATGACGTAAAAAGGTTTGTCTCAGATGCGAACAACCGAAAACATGTGTTTTACTAGGGGTGTAAAGAACTGACACTCTGGTCACGATTTGATTCATTTTTATGATACTGGCTTCACGATTCAGTTCGATTCTCAGAATCTCAGAATTCTCAAAAATGATGACTGAAAAGAGTTGAAAAAATATATACATTCTGAATCATCACAATGCAAAACAATGTGGATATTTGTCTGTCTAAAACGAACTAAATCAAAAATGACCAGAGGTAATAATGCAAACAAAATGTATTACTGGTTCACCATGTCTAATAAATAAACAAATAAATAAATGTCCAAGTTCTCCCCAACATTTAATTGAATACACAAAGTCTCTGACGCAGGGAAAATGAATGATTGAGACATGATGAGTCGTTTTAATCAGAAACAGAGCTCCAAAGTCGGCTAAAATGGCTGCCTTCCGTGACCATGTTATAACAATTCAAAAGAGCTCTTTGGTAAAAAAGCTACCGAAGAACTTTTTTTAATTGTTATAACATGGTTGTGTAACCGTATAATGTATAACGCGTGCCAGTCGTTGTGATCCGGAGCTATCAGTCACTTCACAAGTGCAGGTGGTTTCCACGATCACATGACCAGTGTGTTCTCTATAAATTTGAACTCTAGGGCAGCGGTCCCCAACCCCCGGTCCGCGGACCGGTACCGGTCCGTGGGTCATTTGGTACCGGGCCACACAGAAAGAATAAATAACTTACATTATTTCCGTTTTATTTATGATCTGGATCTGAAAAATGAGCGGATTCTCTCCGTTACATCCTTCTACGACTCACTCTTGACGCATGTCAAGACGCTTGTCTCGGTCACGTGATACGTTGAAACCTTACCATAGAGACCAGAGAGCGTTAGGGGGGAGAGAGGATGTTACGAGGACGCTGCTAATAAAGTTGCGATTTCACATTGGATTCACGTTTATTATTATATTATAAAAATACCCCAGTTTTTATGCCGGTCCTATCATTTTATTTTGTTGTATTTATCCTCCACACATTAAAGGCCGGTCCGTGAAAATATTGCCTGATATTAAACCGGTCCGTCGGCGCAAAAAAGGTTGGGGACTGCTGCTCTAGGGGATGCGCAGACTGGTACCTCTAGTGCTCGAACAGTGCAATTGCACTACATGCCCAATCAACATCACCATGATGTTAGAAAGCGCTGACACCTGAGACTCCGGATTTAGGAATTCAATTGCGTTGTGGTATTCAGCTGTCTTTGAAAATACTGTACACGAGCTTAGATTTTATGCTCAAAAAAACCTTTAACTGGAAGGTCCAGTGGGTTTTAAACCTACTCATCTATACGTATTGGCCAGTTATCATGGACAATTTATATCATATATGTCTTTCAGCGTAAATCATAAAAAAAAAAAATATATATATATATATATATATATATATATATATATATATTAGCCAATGAGGATACCTTGAATAAAGGAAAAGTTATCTCATTATGAGATTATTATATAACAAATATATGGCCATCAAGCCTATTTTTAGACATACATGATTACTCATTTCAAGCTTAAATCAATGGTATTTTTTCTAGAAATAAATGCTTGAAATAGGCACAATGATCTGCCAACAGAATCAGACCAATCCGATCTTGAAACGGGCTAAAACATCTTGAAATAGGCTCAATTAAGTTTAAAAACAATCTAATCAAGAGTGATAGTTGACTTCAAGATATTCGTACTTGCGAGATGATCCCTTTCCGCAGTGTGATGGAAAATACTTGTTTATCTTGCGCGTTGCTCGACAGACATTGCTTCAAATGCGCTTTGTAAATAAATAGGCAGCTCGAGTTCATCTGGTGAGATGACGAATGAGATGAGAAAGTTTCAGACTCGAGCAGAAGACTCTAACCACACGCTTTATCCTAGTCGAGGTCGTATTTGTCAAACGTGCTCCGGAATGTTCTTCTTGCCTCATTATAAATCAGTTAACAGCACGAAATTTGTGCTCTTTCACGAAGACGAAAAGCCTTTCAACGTGTTTATTTAGTTGTTTGTTGCTGAAAGAAGTCGTTTAAGTTGCATTAAACAGGACGCAGTCTGCACCGAACGAGCTCCGTGCTGGAGTTCGATTAAGGTAATTAAACAGATGTGTTAATCATCTCTGAGCATTAGCGACGCTGTCGTTAATGGGTTTAGGTTTTCGATCAGTTGAAGCCAGCTTCACTGGAAAGCAAGTAATGTCCTGTTTAAGGTTTCCGGTGCACTTCAGCTAGAGCAAGATTATACTACAATTGTAGTAGTAGCAGATGGTGGTCATGCGTGAGAAGATGAACATATCGTAAGGATTTGAACATGATTCATGTTCAGTGTGTACGTGTGCGTATACTGACTCACACATACACACACGGCATATTAATACTTCGAGTGAAGTATGAAGAGACGGGGATGGAGTCGTGGAGCGTGAGCGTAAATTTCCGCCTCGGGCTTAAGTGTTCTGCCAGCTTGAACCTCATGAATCATACTCGTGTATTCTTCTTCGAAAGCAGAGCCTTTCACATAATAAGGACAAACACAGAACTCCAGCTTCACACTAAAAAGATTTCGATGGCTAAAGGAATAAAACACTCAGTGTCACGTCCATCCATTTCCCGTGCCGCTTATCCTTACAGGGTCGTGCGAAACCTGGAGCCTATTCTGGGTGGCGTGGGGCGCCAGTCCATCACAGGGCACAATCGCACACCCATTCGTACACTACGGACACTTTTGGACGTGACAATCAGCCTACAATGCATGTCTTTGTACGCGAAGGAAACCACCGAGGTACGGGGGAGCGTGCGAGCTACGACACACACAGGACAGCGGCGGGAATCGAACCCTCAGCCCTGGATGTGTGAGGCAAGCGCGTTAAACACTACACCACCGTTCAGAGGAAAATAATCAACAACGTGGTGATGTGATGTCACTTTCTCTGATTATTTTTCAGTGCTTCACTCCCCTTATACCACAGCAATGGGCCAATTTAGACATTTCTTAAATCACATGGCGCGTCGTTTTACATTTGATCCATTTATACATTTGATATATTTCATATTGTGGAACGTCCGTGAAACAAGTCTGTTCTCACTGACGTTCTAGCGGCTATAAGCGGTCTCGTTTTCTCCCTTCTCGAAGTTAATAAACCGAAAACAACGCAGTTTGGAGAGCACAGATCGCACCGTGTGACGGCAGTGCTACCACACTCGGCGTTGGGTTTTCTCTTTACAGCCTGTGTCAAAGGTTGATTTGAGCTGAAAGCTGTAAAGAGCATGCCATTAATGCCTGTGAAATTGCAGGGGGTTTTAAGCTGCAAGAGTTTGACACGCTGTCCTGCTTGTATTTCACGCTGGTTCATTAACCCGGCTCACTGTGGGTCAGCAAGCAGTTTTTTAACACTCTCTAGTCTCCCAGTTTAATGATCAGGAGCAGTGAGCAGCTTTTAACGCTGGAGTGACTCCTTCATGCCGTGAACCTGTAATGGCCACCATATGATTAGGGGTATTTTTTTCTTTTTTATTAGAATTAAGAGAAGGTCCACTGACTTTGTGTTACAGAGACTGTTATTAAGGACTGGAAAAACATGCTATCGTTCTAGAGAGAGAGAGAGAGAGAGAGAGAGAGAGAGAGAGAGAGAGGAATTCCTGTAGGATCTTGAGATGATGACATCATGTCAAAAAATATACAGTATGCAAAAGTGGAACTAATGATTTTGAACAATAAAGATTGGATGCAGCACATAACATTTCTTCGTTAATCTTTTTTTAAATTATTATTATTATTATTATTATTATTATTATTATTATTATTGTTATTATTATTATTGTTATTGTTATTATTATTATTATTATTATTATTATTATTATTATTATTATTATTATTATAAAAAAATATACTGTACATAAGGTTATTTAATATAACTATCTCATTTATTCATTCATTCATTGGGGGCTTGGGGGGGGTGTAAACTTTTGAACAGTATGATCGGTGTAACTTGTCAGTATTTTGTCTTCTGGGAGACACAGCAGTACTAAATGAAAAAAAAAAGTGAGAGAAGATCTTTAAACAAAATAATAATTTACACTGATCATTGTGTTCAAAAGTTTACACCCCCTTGCTCTTAAATCTCTGTTACCATCAGGAATTTCGTTATTTTCTCGTAACCGCACGTCCCGAAGTGTTTTATTCCTCTTATACCACAGCAGCTTGCCAATGATTGAAAAATCTATCTATTAAACAATGACACATAGTACTTAAAAATAAATAAATAAATAAAAATCTATGTACAGCTACATTTAATCTTGTAGAGCATCCATCAAACAAGTTAGTTCCTGTTATCACTTACTTTATAACAGTCTTTCCCTCACCAGCTTCTCGTGTTTAGTTAAACGAGATTGGATAAGACAGGAAAGAATAAAAAAGTCGAGAGTAAGACGTTCAGGAGAAATAAAGGACGGAAGTGCCGTAAGCATATTGCAGATGGTCTGATCTGACTTCTCTCATATGCTTCCTCATTTGTCATGGCTTTCCTAAGAACCCTAAGTGCTAGGTTATTATTTTACGCTGGAGCTGTTTTGTCTTGCATGGGAGCTGGAAAAAGAGAAAGAACAGACCTGTCTCTTGGTGATGAGGACCTGGACGTGGGTACAGACATGTTCGAAACTTTTGGCTGGATTCTTTATATGTCAATATAGGCAGTGTTGGAATTCGTGAACGAAATCTTTTCCACATTTTGAAGTGTTACGTCCTGGAACTGAAAGGGACTTATATGGGGATTATATGTCATGAACCGGCACAAAATAGCCCATAATACTGACTCGAGAGGAAAACGTAGAAATTGTGGCCGCGTACGTATTCATCCCCGTTGTTGCGAAAGCACTAAATCAGTTCTGTTGCGCTGAGAAAGGATCTGTACTGTACGAACAGGACTCAGAAGGGCGGTTAGGGTCCGTGTGCATAATATCCACAGTCCAAAATCTACAATAAATAAACACGCCAGTGTTAAACACTGTGAGCACAATATTTCCAGAACAGAGTAACAGTAACCAGGTAAACAAGCAGAGGTAATACACAAACTATACACAGTGGAAGGGCACACTAGATAAATGACGGCTCGGACCCGGCGTTTTTATGCTGCTTACCAATGAGAAAGAGTAGATGAGCTAGAATGTTGGAGAGAGAGCCCTCTGGTGCCGTTGCGGTGAACTTTCAGGCGCCTAATTAGCGATGAAAATATCACGTGATCTCAATATAAATTGCAGTAAGTTACCAGAGTTTCTGAGAGAACACACCGGAACAAGCAGCATCATGAGAACAAATACGTCGAGGATCATGCAGAGTTGCATTAAATCCATCCATTATTTAAAAAAAAAAAAAAGAAAAAAATATGGCACAAGTCAGAGAAGCAACCGGAAGACTAAGGTCGATGCTACCACCACCACGCTTCGATCGGGGGAGGGGGTTCTCGGGGTGATGAGCAGATTTGGGTCACTGGCAGAAAGCTAGGTATTTGTCTCAGAACTGAGAACCTTTCTCCACATGCATTTTGACAAATCTCAAAACGGCTGTGAAATGTTTCTCTCCTAAAAAGGCATAAAGCCATAAAGTGGGGATTAGTCAGAGATTTAACCAAGAGGACAAGCGTAACTATTCTATTGGTGGTATAGTGTGTATGGAGAGAAAAAAAAAAGCCATGTGAAATCCCAACTAGACTGCTGAGACTAAAATGGCACAAAGCGCTATGTTTGGCAGAAACCCAACACTTATGCAAGGTACTGCATCATCTCAACAAATGGCAATTAGTGTACAGAAACTAAGCAGCAAATGTGCTCATTCTTCACCTTCAAATTGACACGTTTATCACGCCATTGCTCTCCGGATCCACGCAGAAGTCTGTGTATACCGCACGCTTTTGGCACGGATTGCTAGTGGAGCGTCATCCTTCATAATCAAGATGAAGGCTAATAATGAACTCTTCTTCTCGTACTATCCTTGTGAGGAACTTTCATCGGCATAATTATTCACGCAGCTGATGAATGCAATCTCACACCCTCTTCTACCCTTAACCTTAATCTCAGTAACCGAAGGGAAGTCGTTTGGCTCTTTCAGTTTTCCTCGTGGGGACAAGCCAAACGTCCCAACATGGACAACACTGTCAAATATTCCTGTCCTTGTGGGGACATTTGTTTCCCACCAAGATATAAGAACATGCGCTCACAGACACACGCACACACACACACACACACACACACACACACACACAAATTGTATGTCTGATAAATACATCACTAATCAGATGCTAATTTACATCAAGTCCTTAATCAAAGCAATCTCAAATTGACACTAAAATTACATCTGAGGCAGACTGATTGGGTGTGTGTGTGATCTCAGATCGTCAGATCTCTTAGACTCTGCTGATAACAGACCCTGATCTGATCCTCACGGTAATGGAGCAATCTGGAAACATCTGTCGCACGATATGTAAAACACAGAGATGTGTGAGTGTGATCTCTGATGAAGACCTAGGACTAGCACGCTAGTCTCTCAAATTCTATCAATTCTTCTATAAATAGTCAGCCACTTTGGATAAACATGTGTGGCAAAGGAATCAACGTAAATGTAAATAGCAGCAGGCTCTTTGTAGGCTACCATGAAAAAAACATCAACAAAATAAGATGGGGGAAAGTACAGAAAAAGATGGCGGTCACGTGCGCTGAGCCAAGTGACGTGAGAAGACGGCACTCTTCTTCTGTGTTTACATGGTTTTCAAAACAACTTTCTGTGCTATAGCGTCACTGATCTCCGGGCACGGGATCTAAAGCTCAAATCTAATTGGATGGCCCGTTTCGTCGATAAAATAAAATCGACACGCCGATCGAAGTTGTTTTGTCACGCCGCGAATGATCGCGCCCGGTGTGAACAGCCCCATCGGGATTTATTGTTTCGGGTCGTCGCGTCAAACATTCACGTCGCTCAGTGTGAAAGAAAGCCTCCTTAGAATCAGAAACTGACAAACAAGGAGAGCATGGTAAACTACACACACACACACACACACACACACACACACACTCACACAGTAACCTTAGCTCTAGGTCGAACTGAGAGCTGTGATTCAGCAACGCTACCCACTTCACCACCACACTGCCCAGATCCAGATCATGTGCAATTAATAAACTGTAACAGATTGTTCATGTCGTCTTTCACCCAAATGTAGCCAAAGCTTCATTAATATACACTCATCATTCACTCTTGAGCTGCTCCGGACATGTTTTCAGAATGCACTTTGGCTAGACACCAAGAACGCAACCCAAGATCAGGAATGTGCTACTTCATGTCCTCTGATGTGCATTCCTTCTGACTCTTGACTCTGCTTTCCCCGCCTCGCTTAGAAGTTACCGCATGGCTGCTGTTCATCAGTCCGCTGACAGGAGAGGCACTCGTGAACTCTGACTCGCTTTCCCCAATTTGTTCGTCTATTCTGTCCCAGCCCACCCAGTGTGCTGCGCTCTCTCTGGAACCCCGGTGACTTGTCCAGCTGCTGTGTGCAACTCAGCAGCCAAATGCGTTCTCCCGCCCAGCGTCGTGGATAATGAGGTTAGTCTGTTTGACAAACACATTCACTCAAGCTTCATTTAACCCCATGTCTATTTCACTAGACATCCTGGAAAAAACCGAAGGTCGGTCATTAAGACACGTTTTTGTACAGCTCGGCCAGCGAATTGGACGAACAAATTATTTGTGGAGGCTGAAAATATCTTTCTAAGAAGTGTCTATTCACGTCATTGATGGGTTTGAGTGGTATCTGGGGCGAATACACAGAAATGTCACGTTTTAGCTTACTCGTGTGAAAGTGAGAGCTGACCTGCAAACAAAAGGAAGACCAGGTTCTTTAGAAATGGCTCAATTTGAATAAGAATTATGGTGTAACACAATGTCATATATATATATATATATATATATATATATATATATATATATATATATATATATATATATATATATATCCATCCATCTTATACCGCTTGCTCCTTTTCAGGGTCACGGGGAACCTGGAGTCTATCCCAGGGAGCATCGGGCACAAGTCGGGGTACACCCTGGACAGGGTGCCAATCTATCGCAGGGCACAATCACATACACACTCATACACTCATTCATACACTCAAGTGGCAGCGAGTGAACAGTCAGTGCTCGAAGTTGATGTGTTGGAAGCAGGAAAAATGGGCAAGCATAAGGACCTTTGAGAAAATTGTGATGGCTAGACGACAGGGTCAGAGCATCTCCAAACCCAGCTGCCTGATATTGTGTAGGTCCGCCTACAGCTCTGACTCCTCGAGGCACGGACTCCACAAGACCTCTGAAGGTGTGCTGTGGTATCTGGGACCAAGATGTTAGCAGCAGGTCCTTTAAGTCGTGTAATTTGTGAGGTGAGGCCGCCGTGGATCGGACTTGTTCGTACGGAACGTCCCACAGAGGCTCGATCGGATTGAGATCTGGGGAATTTGGAGGCAGAGTGAACACTGTCATGTTCCTCAAACCGTCCCCGAACCATTTGTGCAGTGTGTCAGAAAACCGATGCCGTGAAGGAGTGTATTTGGTCTGTAACAATGTTTCGGTAGGTGGTACATGTCAAAGTAACATCCATATGAATTCCAGGACCCAAGGTTTCCCAGCAGAACATTACCCAGAGCATCACACTGCCTCCACCAGCTTGCCCCCTTTTCCATAGGGCATCCTGGTGCATCGCTTCCCCAGGTAACTCATGCACACACCTGGCAGTCCACATCATGTAAAAGAAAACATGATTCATCAGACCAGGACACCTTCTTCCATTGCTCCATGGTCCAGTTCTGATGCTCACGTGCCCATTGTACACGCAGCCGCATAGCCTAAGCTGTCCACACTCCTCTACTCATGTCTGTCCATTTCGTCCTTATCTTTTTTGATTCCTCTGGCCTGGAGAAAATCCTGCCTTTCACTTCATCCATTCAAAATGTGTAGTCTATCATGGAAAGAACACACAGATCTATGTGCCACTATTCATTATTAGATAAGTCTTACCTGTAAAAGAGGCAGCAGGCGTCACAGTTCAGGTACTACTCCTGTTAGAACTCTGAGTGAATTATTTTCATACTTAATGGTGAAATCTTTTCTAATGAGAAGTGGTGAGAGGTGTTTAAAAAAAGAATGGCAAATTCCCGTTATCACTTACGTTATAGCAGCTATAAACAGCCATTCCTTCACCAGCCTGTCTTTTCCTTCTCTTAATAAGTTAATAAGACAAAACCGCAATATACTGTATCATGTTATTGATGTCGGAAACTCAGAAGCGAAGACCAGGAGACTCGGGTAAAGGGGTGCCATGCTGCCTTGCTAGGTGCTAGCCTTTGGGAGCAACTTAGGGTTCATTATTTGGGGCAATGGCGGTGTGGTGGTTAAGGCTCTGGGTTACTGATTGGGGGTTCGAGCCCCAGCACTGCCAAGCTGCCACTGTTGTGCCCTTAAGCAAGGCCCTCAACCCTCTCTGCTCCAGGGGCGCTGTATCATGGCCAACCCTGACCCTTCCTAACATGCAGGGGTATGCGAAGAAAAGAATTTCACTGTGAATATGTATACATGACCAATAAAGACTCGTTACCAAAGGCACATGTGGAGTCATGTGGGCCGGGAATCGAACCGCCAACCCTACGCTTAGTGGAGAACCACTCAAGTATTGACGATCATGAACAATGGCCAGGAATTAAAAGAATCCGACAGGTGCACCAGGAGCCATCACAGACAAATGGTGATAGCCTCAGTTACTACGAGGTTAAATTTGCATTCCCACACCGAGAAACTGAAAAACACAAACTCATTTGTCATGAAAACATTCCCATGGGGTAAAACTTACCGACCCGCACAAAAGCACACACTGAAGACTCCTTCCAAATATACGAATTTAATACATCTCTGTATAGAACAACAACAACAACAACAACAACAACAACAAAGCAACCGTCTTTTTTTCATTTAAATTCTGGAACTGGAAAATATGCAACATCACTCTTGTTAATGTATTCCTCTGGGGTTAGTATACGCTAAGATAATGAATGAATCACTATTGGTTAGTTATAACCGTGCTAAGCTGTGGGTGTCAAACCGCATTCCAGTAGAGTCAGAGCACTACCCGGCGAAGTCTCTCCCTGCTGTAAAACACCTGCTTCAACTCACAAGGGACTTGATAATTATCTCATGAGTCTAAACAGGCATGTTGGAGGGAAAATGGTCAACTGTACAGAACCGTGGCTCTGCAGGAATGCTGTACACTTTATATAACAGATTATATTTGTATACAACAGCTTCTGTGGTGAGACTGACATGTGTGTCTGCAGGTCCGTCTCTCTCTCTCTTTCTCTCTTTCTCTCTCTCTCAATTTTTATACGCTCATTTAATCTACCTACTATAAAAAGACATTGGCTAAGAGTCACTATCTGTTTTGTTTTTTATATTCATGGTGGTTTAAAGACTAAAAAAGGCATTTCTTTTTTAAATCATCGGGTTGGAACGATTGGAATATACCATTCCCATACATATTTAGCATTTTACCGTAATTAAAATAAGAATGTTGATAATACACTACATGGTCAGAAATGATGTGAATACCCTAAAAGCCATACGAGGTTCTTCCGCAAACTTGTAAAACACAAATTCCTGTAGATTTTCTATGCTGTAGCATTAAGATTTCCTTTCACTGGAACTAAGAAGTCTCAATCTGTACCAGCATGACAATGCTCCTTTGCACAAACTGAGGTCCATGAAGATGAGCAAAGTTGGCGTGGAAGACCTCGAGTGACCTGCACAGAGCCCTACAGCCATGCTGCGAGAGCTAGTAGGAAGCCTGCTCAGAATAGCAGAGGCTGTTAGCAGCAAAGGGGAACCAACTCCATATGAATGCCCATTGAATCGAAATGGTCAGTTGTCCACATACTTTTGCACATACTGTATTGTGTATGTTTATATGTCTTTGGCCGGCATCACAGACAATAACGACCCAAAAATACATCTAGATAACAGTACGTATTCAGCTGTATGCACTCTTAGGCCTAGGTGATAACATCAGACTGACTTGCATCACATGCGACACATAGACTCTGATTTTAACCAGGGTCTCAGCCCTGTGAGATGTGAGCTCCTGCAGGCCTCGAGTTTTTGCTCGACACTTGCGCTCTAGGGATCAACATTGGCTCTCGTTACTATCTTCTGCTTATTAGTGCATTAGTGCGTTCTGCTTATTAGAACCCTACCTGATGAGCCACCACAGAACATGACCATTGTAACGTGGGGTTCGTCTGGGTTTCTCCCATCTCCTAAAAACATCCTAGTAGATATGCTGGCTATGGTCAGATTGCTCCTAGGAGAGAATGAGTGTCTGAATGTGTGACTGCATGGTGCGGTGTGCTGTCAGGTTGTATTCCCTCCTCACGCCCAGTATTCTCAAGATAGGATCCAATACAACCAATACCTTCAAAGCTTTTCCCCCTTTTCAGACATTTTGGAAACGCAGGCTCAGAAGGAGGATCTTCGATTACTAACAAATCCAGCAGGTCATCAGACCACGCACTCTTTTACTTTATGACAGGATTGCTACTGTTAGAAATGACCCTGGATTAAGCATGGGGAAAACTCACCCTCTGGTTAACACACTGAACAGCGAAAGCTTCGACCGCTTGGCCTAATTTATTGGCTTTTATCCTTAGTCACCATTAACACTGACATGAAATGTGTCTGAAATCAGTGCAGTGTAGTGTAATGATCAGGAAACTCAATAGGACAAACATAATACAATAAAAGAAAGAGCCTGAGTCACTGAACATAAGCCCGGTACAGGTAAAGCCACTCTCAGTCATATCGCATCAGGAGCTAATCCATTAAGCCTTAATGGGACCTGTTAAAAAAAAAAAAAAAACCCAGCACGGAAGCAATAGAGCAATTATTAGAAATGTTTAGGCCGGTAACGGATGTAAAATTGTCTCCTGACGTCATGGTCATTATGTGATTTTGTACCCATTAAGTCTGGACATCACTAGAGTAGAGGAAAAGTGGTGGGAAATGGTGCTGTAGCCCACAGTTTTCTTATCATTCATGAAATGACCAGCAGGTGAAATTAACGTAGACACTAACACGGAGATGAAATGTAGAAGAGCATGTCACGTCCTAGTTGTATATGACAGATATTCATTTGAAAAAAAACCAACAACCCAAAACAAACAAACAAACAAACAAACAAAAAACCAAAAATGACAAAACATAAGTGCATCATTTCTGAAAAGGGAATTTTGATGGTATTATATTCGTAATTATCCTATTTCAACAATGACTCGTTCACTGAAAAAATGAAAAAAATTCAAATAATCATAATAGCTTCTGCAACAGGATGAGAACTCTCTGTTCATTCAGTACTCTGTTCATTGAGCACTCAAATTCAATTCAATTCAATTCAATTCAATTCGATTTGTGTAGCGCTTTTAACAAGGTACGTCGTCTCAAAGTAGCTTTACAGAGATATATAAACACAGGATAGAGATTTTAAGTGTGTGAGTTTATCCCTATTGAGCGAGACGGTGGAGACGGATGCTGAGGAAAAACTCCCTGAGATGAAATGAGGAGGAAATCTTGAGAGGAACCGGACTCAGAAGGGAACCCGTCCTCATCTGGGTCACGACGGATAGTGTGAACGTAAAAGGAAGTCCATTTATGGTTTTATATGAAGTCTGTTTGTTGAACTAGTCCACTGTTCACTAAAGGAGACCTGAGTGCAAAACCGCATGTGGTAATTGCAGTCCCGAGGACATCGCTCCAACCGTAGTCCCAGCACTACAGCGAGAACGTCCATGTGGAATTGAAGTCCAAAACCATTTCCATGGTACTTCATGCAGTGCCAACCTGAGCAATCTCCAGGCTGTAGCCCCCAGGTGATGAGAGTTCCACCCAGAGGTAGGGCATCTGGATGGATCAAGCAGGTCCAGAGAGCATAAAGGGTCAGGATCACTTGCATCTCCATAACATCATGGGTGGCTCGACAGAAGGAGAGAGAGAGAGGGAGGTAAAGAGAGGGAGAGATTGTCAGGTTAAATGCTGCAATGGTTACATACAGTATCGAGCCAAATAATGCAGAAGAACTACTACACGTTCTTAATGCCAGTTTCTTTATAAAACTTCACAACAGCATACCTAAAGCTGGCATTAAACTGTACAGTACAATGAGAGAAATGTCATTGTCATGTGACTACTGCTTACACTGCATGACTCATTCTCTGGACATGATGGTGAAAATTGCTCACGCTATACACACTCATTCCTCACAACACGTGTATACCAGTGCTGACACTAGTCACCTCTGAAAACTTTAACAAGCAGGCAGTGCTCTGTTAGCGCAGTGTTATGGTAAACGGTAAATGGTCTGCATTTATACAGCGCTTATTTAACCTTAGCGGTTAACAAAGATTTTCATTCACACACACACACACACACACACACACTCACACCAATGGTAGAAGAGCTGCCATGCAAGGCACTAGCTTGCCATCGGGAGCGACTTGGGGATCAGTGTCTTGCCCAAGGCATGTGGAGTCATGTGGAGTCATGTAGTGTCACGTAGTGTCACGTAGAGTCATGTGGCTTAATTTGGAGTCATGTGGCGTCATGTGGTGTCATGTGGAGTCATGTGGTGTCATGTGGTGTCATGTGGAGTCATGTGGCGTCATGTGGTGTCATGTGGCGTCATGTGGCGTCATGTGGACCGGGAATCGATCTGCAAACCCTACGATTAGTGGACGACCACCTGAGCCCCAGCTGTTAAAAGTAAAGAAGGGATCAGTTAATATAGATATGGAGGACTCTGTTCTGTTACAGCTTTCTTCGACACCTGGGCATTTTTTGTGATCTTTTTTTGCTCTCAGCGAAAAAAATTCGCTCATGATGCAAGCCGGTCACTTTGTCGCGTGCAGCCTACATCATAGTAATATAGTTACCAAGCAACCACACCACATTGATGAAGGCAGAGACTTATCTTGATAATTAGGTTTCTAATATGTAAGGTGGGTTGAAATTTTGCTCACGCTATACAACATGCAGTTAAATTTGATGGCTTTTCTTTTTCTATCCCCCCAGTTTTCTCGCCAATTTGGACATCTATCAACACCCGCCCTCCCAATCTACTACCATCTGGCAAAAACTAATTCTCACATTTTTGACATTCAGTCATTTCATATATTTCATTTGTACTCAAGACCTCTGCACAGTATTCTATATTTTTGCTTATGCTTTCGCCATTGTGGGGTGGAGATATCATGCTTTTGGGTCGTTCGTCCAAGCGTCTGTCCGAGATTCTCATTAGTGCGGGCTCTCGAGAACGAGCGGTCGAATGTTTGTCGGACTTATATGGAATTGGCATTGTAACCAGCAGATGAACTGATTAGATTTCGAAATTGATCATTACATTTATTCATTTAGCAGAGACTTTTATCCAAAGCGATAAAAGTTTTTTGAAGATAGTGACAGATTCTGCGGTCCAGATTGAGGTCGGAAGTTCATTCCACCACTGAGGGGCAGATAGTGTGAAGGTTCTGGAAAGGGGCCTTGAGCCACGCTGAGTAGACACTACTAAGCATCGGTCTTTATCCGATCTCAGATAAGCGTCAAGGAGAGTGTTGAGGTAGGGGGTGCTGATCCAGACAAGGTCTTGTACGTGAGAATCGAGGCCTTGGATTTGATGCGGGTAAATCCAAATCGTAACGGCGCGAACATCATTTTGTAAGGACCATGACGAAGGAGCAGTTACGCTTTAACGCGCATTGAAGTGCTCATTTTGATGATACATTAGGCAGGCAGTGTCATGGTGATTATAATGCGACCCAGAAGGTGGGGAGTGTACTCATAAAGTCACCAAGTCTGATTGCATACAATATTCTTGTCATTTTAATGAGATCGCTTTAGACAAACATAGCCTGTTTAGAGTGGTGTGAAATCTGTGCTACAGTCAGGGACAGAAGATGACTCAGTATCATCAGCTGAACCAGCCTGTAGCAGTGGTTTAATTAATTCCCTAGGCTCATAGAGATTGACTAGCTAAATCTGTCGCCTGTCTCTGGCCAACTGTCTGCTTTGAAAGAGATGATTCACCCTCATCTTATGCTTTTTATAGAGGCCTAGTCGTCTTTTTTAATAGAGGCCATGTCATTTACTTAGAAACGGGTGACAGCTTTACCTAAATCAAACTGTTCCCTAGAGCACAATGAGGAAAATTTGAATATTGCAGTGTTTATGCTGAAAATGTATATCCAGAGCATGAAACCTTCCCATCTGTCCGCAATACCAAACATGTAAGATTTGGTCTGAGATTTGGTCTCCCAATTTTTTTACTCCCCTGCTGGGTGATAAAATTAAAGATGCTACAACATGAAGTGTCTTAGTAAGGTGCTGGGCCACCTCAAGCGTCTAGAACAGCTACTTTGGTATCAATTCTAGTTCAAGTCTCTGGAGCTGTACTGGGGGGATGGACACCGTTCTTCCAAAAGATTTCCCCTCAGGTATTATTTTGATTATGGTGGTGGAGAAATCTCCCAAACCTCAAAAATCCCTCATAGGCATTCATTTGCACTGTGATTTAGTGAGTGGGAGGGTCGTAGCATATGATTTCCACCATTTTAATCCTCAATAAACCGTTCGCCGAGCTTAAGACAAAACGGAAGGCAGAAAGACCCACAAACAAGCAGCAACTGAAGGCAGTGTCTGATGATGTCCATCTGATGATGGACATCATCCATCTGCTTCTGATGGATGCAGAGATGGCATCTCGTAGGGTTGTCAACTCAGCATCTGATGATGTCCATGGGCTCCAGAGGATTTGCATCCAAGTATTAAAAAAAAATAATCCTAATATTTATGATTGTTCGTTTGTCCAATTACTTTTGAGCCTTTGAAAATGGAGGGACTCTGAATAAAATAAAATAAAATAAAATGGCTGTAATTCATAAACAGTTAATGCAATATTTTTGTATATATACACTTGCTTGCTTTGGTTCAAATCCATTGTGATGGGGTACAGAGGCAGAATTATGAAAACTGCGCCGCTTTCCAAATACTTACGGACCTGACTGTATTTCCTCAGTTGGTGTTTTGATGGTGGGCTCGTCCTGCTCCTCGGCTGTCAGAGAGAATTAAGAGCAGCTGAGAGAAATCACAGCTTGATACTGATCTCCCGTGATACTGCTCTCTCCTGTCCAAGTTCTCATTTGATGTGACAGCTGCAAAGACCATCTACAAGGGAACGCCGGATGCCTCTGCACACGATCTCCACAACATTTCTACGTTTCTTCACTTCGTAGCCTTCCGGCACTTCCTTCCCCGTCCTCTCGGACTGCTGATGGCTTTGCCACATCCTTCGACGAGAAGATCTGCCAGTCCTGTACTTCGGCCCCTATTCCTTTTTCTCCTCAGTCAATATTCAGACGGAAGCTGCATCAACCTTCCCAGGTTCTCCCACATTATCCCATTGCTATGCTACCTCCACTGGCTTCCTGTAGCTACTCGTATCAGACTTGCATCAAACACTGCTGCTTGCCTACAAAACCAAAAATGGACCAGCACCTACCCACCTCAAAGCACTTACCGTACTCCACTCTGGAGCCTCTAGCACTGCTCCATTGGACCCACCATCTCTCAGGGCACAGGAAAGTCATGTATCAAGGGTCTTCTTTGTCTGGCACCTAGGTGGTGGAATGGACTTCCTTGGCTGTCTGAACAGCTGAGTCATTGGCTGACTAAAAGGCATTCTCAATCACTGATGTCGTGAACTAGCATGAAGACGTGTTTTTTCATAGACACTACAAAGCACCTCTGGATGCTTGTCTTCTGGATAAGGATCTCTGCTAAATGCCATAAATGTAAATAGTGGTGAGCACTGTCCCCGACTAACATCCCAAATCAATAGGTATTCCATTGTGTTGAGATCTGGTGGGCGTGAAGGCCATAGCATATAATGACATCATTTTCATTCTCATCAGATCATTCAGAGAGAGCTCATGCCCTGTGGATGGGGGTGGAGTCATCCTGGAAGAGGCCGTACCTAACAGGATGGATCGGCTTCAGCAGAGGATGAAAACGATCAGTCAGAAGAACTTTGTATTGATTTGCGGTGATGCTACTATGTACTATGTTGACTCATACTTCACTCTTATTGGTGTATAGTGATTGCTACTGTTACAGCCAAAATTCACAGCCCAATATACGTGTTGAAGTTTATTTATATGCTACATGCTAGGCTTCGTACTAGCTCCATTGGTAGATTAAGCAAAGCACTAGCTCAGTACACTGCTTCCTTCCAAGCCGTATTTTTCCTCATAATGTCTCTATACATAGATTTAATGAGACGTTATATATGCATTTTCCTCCATTTTCCCACATCAAATAGTAAATGGGAACTCATTGCAGTTAGGAGCTCAAGTAACCACTGTCGATTGGTCTTAGGAATCATTCAAGTCAGTTGTTTGGGTTTGTCGCTGTACCGCATCATACCTAATTCGCATAATCGTCGCTTGTTGTTGAAATTGCAGCTAAACAGGGTAACAGAGCCAGCGGTTTTTCCACTATTTTGCAACCTGCCTGTAACTGAAATTGGTTAATACTGTAAACACACAAGATGGGTTTCTGGTGTAAGGAGGATTGTGTAATACAGCCTCAGGTCTGAATAAGGTAATATGGCTTAGGTCTCATATCATCTCAGGATCTCTGGGTTCTGGCAGGAGTTCAAAGGCCCGAGACTTCGAATACGAGTCTAAGAGGGAAAATATAGCACCATTTGTGTGATTTATTCCCTCTCATGCCCTGTTCTGTCTCATGCTTTTTTTTGTAAACAGGCTCAATTAGTTTGAACTACCGAGTCTGGACTGTACAGCTTTCGGATCTAAGCACAGATTTAGACCTTTGATCCTTTTATGGCAATAAAGACTTTCCCTTTTATTTATTTATTTATTTATTTCCTGGAGAGAACATTATTTTGTACTGTGTGTATTTCGTAATATACTGCACTTGTTAATCTTCTGGTAAAATAAATAAATAAATAAATAAATCCTCCACCTGCAAGGTTCAGGAACTCTTTAGATTTGCCCTAAAGACACGACTGAATCATTTCTCAGATCCAAAGGAGAAAAAAATAAAACTGGGTTCTTTTACTGTTTCGTCGCACACAAGAAAGATGCTATTCCGAACACATCTAACACCAAGGTTGGCTCTAAAAAAAAAAAAAAAATGGCACCCTGCCCTTGTAGAGGCCCACACAGGTACAAAACAGCCCACATGCATTGCGCACACAACAGACACGGACTTACACACATGCAAAAAGAACAAAAGAAAGGCATATCACATTTCAGGCAAGATGTACAGATATCTACATTTTTAGCAATTATAAATTAACATTGTGCAAACAGCCAAGCCCTCAACTCCCCACCCAGAGTCATCATCCTCGTCTTCATCCTCGTCATCCTCCTAGTCTTTATTCTCACCACACGCACAACATGGCGCTGTGGCTGCAGTTTTCCATTAAGACACACAATTGCACACTTTCTGTACTGAGCTTATGTTTGTATGACTGCAGTAAGGTGTCTGGATCCCCCGCTCCCCCTCCCCTTTTCTCTTTGATCAAGTCGATATAGTTTGTTCAGACTGGTGAGCTTTTATGGCTTCGTGGCGTACCCATATCGGAAATCCGAGGACCTAAATCGTCCGTGACACCGACCGTCTTACATGACACCCTAATAAGTGAGAAAAGAAAAGAAATCAATCTGATTTTGGCATGATGCCCAGTTAAGGCATCGAGTCCGACTTTTTAGGCTGCATTAGTTTTTTCAGTGCACGACTAAGGTCAGGCTATTTTTAACGTGACGGTCGCAGGGCCGAATGTCATCGGAGGGAAAACTGCTGGCTCGTTGCGGTGATTCACGGTAACGTATTAACATCATGCGTCCAGAGTTTCTGTTAATCTAGACCGTACCTTTGTAAATGTGTTACAGGGTAATCGCGGTCTGGCGTTTGCTACGGCAGCTGTGTGGGTTTGTGCGATCGTGTGCATGGAGTTCTTTTTGTATTGTTGCGTGTTGTATACCTTTACTGTAGCACATAAAAACAGGAACAGATGGACCAAATGCACATCATTTCTGCATCATGTTTAATGCTGCGTATCTGTTAGTAATGTTTAGGGCTTTGACGAGGTATCAATAGTCTATCTATAATTAAGCCTAAATCGTAAGCTATGCTAAATCCCTATGCTAGTTAGTGCTGTTCCTAGCTAGGCCTGGTGAGAGCATCGATGGTTACCGCGTGTCGAGGGCGTTACTTTCTGTTTTCATATTAGTTTAAATATATAAGCATGTGGTCTATATGTCTTAGGGTCAGGAAATATTCTACAACGCTGGCGCGAGATATGAAGTTACGCGGTGTTTCAGTTATCGCTGGAAAAGGTAGCGCCGTTCGTTTCTCTCATTAATGCATGCAACGTTTTCTTCAGAGGGTGGGTGGGCGTGGGGGGAGGGGGTTGTCAACCCACGTTGCGATATGTTGAGTAAGAAGCGTGTGTCCACCGAGGTCGTAAATTACAGCCAAAAACGATGAAGCCGTACCGTTATGGATCATTATTTTAGTTGGATGTTGAGGCTTTGTCGCTCTCTCTGGTTCAAATCCGATCAAGAAATACCGTTAAAAGAATCTTTAACGTGTCTTAGCTTTAGGCTTGCTGCGATAATCGCTGTTACCGGTGTGACACGGTGTTCGGCCGCACACCGATGACATCACATGCCCAGTGCGGCACCGCACAGTGTCGTTTTACTTTTTTTAAACAGTAATAAAAATCATCGAGCTCAGTTAGAGCGCGGACGCTACAGTTAAAAACTCAACGCGAGTCCGAGTCGCAGCACAGATCAGATTTCACGTGGCGAGACTGAGGCGAGCTGACCGACGAGACGATGGCGGAAGATTTGGTTTCAAAGCGGAATGTAAAAAGCGGATTTGGATTTGTTGCTGAGGTTTTCCATTAAGAATGATAACGAACCCACCGCTCAAGCAATCGCCGCCCCCGGATTCCCGCTAGTTTGCAGGCGAACCGCGCACGGCCGTCCGTAAGCGATTTAAAAGAAGAAAACGTGACATCGGCCCCTCCGTGACGTCGATTAACCGCTGGGAGATATTTCCTACTTGGCGTACGTTAGTCTTGTAAATAAAATGAACTCGCAACCTGTCGATTAATAGATGAACCAAACCTGACCGATGGGCACAAATCACGTGAGGTTGACTTTGTTGTTGTTGGTTTTTTTTTTTTTACACATCTGGGGGGGAAAAAAAAGGCACACCTTCAGAACTGCATGAGTAGATCGTTCGATCTCACCGATCTTCGTCTGTTTGAGACCGTATAGAAGAAAAAAAAAAACAACCCAATGGCAATAATTAAACCTGACAAGTTACACAAATAACAAAAACAGCGCCTTTCATTCACCAAGACGACATCGAAGATAAAATTAGAGACGGTCATTTCGTTTTTACGTTCTTGGTCACAAATCCTTTCTTTAAATATTAAGCAATCCTTCATAATCCTCCATGATTTGGCTTTCAGAACCACTGTCCTGTCAGCGTGGACCCGGAAACACCACCGGAGATCCCACGCGAGTACTGTATTTCCTGTCCTCCATTCATCCACACTTTGGTATGTACATCGAAGAATCCATGATCCGCAGTCGAATCGATCCGGACCGTTGACCGTTAACCGAGGTGAAAAGGTACAGTCCGGGTTGCTGTGTCCGTCTGAGGTTCATGTTGCAAGTCTCATTGAGGTTTTTGTATCTTTTTGTTTTTTTTTTTCAGGTCCGTGTGCTGAAGACGCAGCGGTGGTGTGATGATGGTGTGGTGGTGTGTGTTACAACCGAACACTTTTTTAAAATTTCTTTATTATTTTTTCTTTCACATGAGATGGACAGCTCATACCAGTGTAGAGCGATCACTGAGGAGCTCACACACACTTCCACATCACACACACACACACTCTCTCAAATACACATTACACCCATCTCGGTGCTGCTCGCTCGGACCGTGGACTCGGAGCCGAGGGTGTGTGAGAATCACTGTCCTCACATGTTGCTCTCGATGCTCCCTCGTGGGTCCTGATTGCAAACCATCGGCTCTTCGGCCGGCGTGCTGTTGGAGCTGCTGGAACCGTCCGGTGCCTTGGAAGTGAAGCACAGGCGGTCCGTGCCGTTATGGCAGTTGAGCGCCAGCAGCTGCTTCTCCTCGGAGGTACAGACGACCGAACTCGAGCACGTGACGTCCGGCAGCCTCAGCTTGCTGGAAGCGGCTTGGACGTGTTTGTTGTTGGACACCTGAGCCGTGTTGCTGTAGGTGTGACGGTAGTCTTCGTCGATGTCCTCCCCCCTCCAGCGCTTCCAGAACTTCATGATCTCGGACTGAACCTGGAGGAGAAAAGGTCGAATCTAAACGTCCACGGAGATTATAATAACAACAATAATGTCATTTGTACATCACGGCGATCTCAAATGCTGAACGTCCGACACTAGTTCCGTCTGCATCCCAGATCAGAGGTTTATAATATAACATTCCTGTTCTAGCACGTTATTGTTCGCATATTGTTTGACGGCTCATTCACAGGGACTGGTCTGCCAGACGCACCACATAATCTACGGCTAGTAATACCAGATTTCTTCGGCTAAATATACCCGTAGTCAGTGCGTGGCACCCTAAGCAACGTCTTATCTTAATGCTATATGACCGTCACAATCATATGAGCCCGTTGAACATCCCATTCCAGATTAACTCCGCCATTTTCCGTTATAATAACCACCACTCCTCTGGGATTTTGGTGTGTGACAGTGGGGATTTGCCCATTCAGCCATAAGAGCATTAGTGAGGTCAGGGACACTCTCTGTGGACGCTCGAGTCCAGGGGTGTCCGATCTTATCCGGAAAGGGCCGGTGCAGGTTTTCATTCCAATATGCTTGTGCTTGGTCGGAATGAAAACCTTCACCCTACGCCGGCCCTTTCCGGAGGAGATCGGAACCCCCTGCTCGAGTCCTTCCACTCGAACCTTGGCAAACCACGTCTTCTCAGTTCCAGCGAATGGAAATTGTAATGCTACAGCATACGAAGACGTCCTAGACAATTCGGTTTGGAGATGAACCACATATGGGTGTGATGATCAGGGGCCCACATACGTTTATATCGTGCATTAGCTTACTGCTCTCGGTAGCTTCTGCGAAAGAACAGTGTTGGCGGTTTCAGTTAAGAAATAAAATAATCCGCTCGCCGGAGTTGGAGGTTTAATGAGCGGACAGTCAAGCTGTCCAATGAAAACTCACCCAATGAAAACATTCGATTTGTAGCGTTACGTTTTTTAAATTCGATTGTAGATACCGTAGTTTGCCGTCAGTAAGCGCTTATTCATAGCGTGGCGCGTCTTTCGTCTCACATCACAAAGATAAGGGCTACAACATGGGCATTCTCCTGCGACTCGCAGGGACACTGAATTGTGACCAATCGCGGGCATGTGTGAGCTCGTATACGTGGAAGAGAGGGAAGAGAGAAAGCGCTTTCCTCCGAGTGTGAAGTGTTTTCTCCAAGCGTTTGCCTGGCTTCGTGTGTCTCGGAGGAAGCACGTGTTAGCCTTCACGCTCCCTGGTTGGTAGCTGTCGCGTGATCTGGGAGAGCCAGCTAGTGAGTGGGAATTGGCAAATGATCAAATTGGGAGACAATGTAGGTAAAAAAAAAAAAGAAAAGAACAGAAAAGATGATGATAATGATAGTGTTCAGCTCACCTCTTTGTTCACGAAGCAGTACAGGATGGCCACCAGCAGCCCCTGTAAACATACAAGCAGTAGGACAGATCAGTGGCTGAACGCTGTTTTAGTGTGTACCAGGATCATCATTATTTATAAAATCATAAATCCGAGCATGCACAGATTGGCCTCGCCCATCACTGCCCCCCCCCCAGTGTCAATCACCTTCTTTACAACACACAACAAAAGACAAAATAAGTCTCCTTATGGTCCTGATCTACAAGCGAACGCCTCTCTTCTGATTTGTTAAGACGAGCTGAGCTACATCGGGACGATTCCAGACGACTGGATGAGGTGGATTTGACGCACCCTGCAGTCCACGTGAGTGTCACGGTCAGTTTATCGCAAGGTGACTCCGCATGACTGCGGCGCCCGTACTTTCGCTGCGACTGTCTCCGTGTTGTTGTTGTTGTTGTTGTTTTTTTCTTTCAGCAGAGCTTACTGTTCAGTATTAGTGACTCCGGTAATATCTAATACCACCTGAGCGCCGCATCGTGGCGTCCGATCGCTGACGCACGCTACGAGACTAAATACAGCAAGTAGCATCATCCGCACTGTCTTTATTTTAATCATCTGCATAGACAATCCACGTCTCACTCAAACGGATTTCTGTCATTTTACTCGTGTAAATAAAGCTTCTTCCAGGAATGGGGGGAAAAAAAAGCTTCAAGTCTAACGAGACACGCCCAGCTATCCGAGGAGAAATACTATAACTCTAGAAAGCTCTAGAAACACTGTAAGATCCGAACCCAGATTCAGTATTAACTACGCGTTCTCGATGTCAATTCCGTCCGCTATATCGTGTCGGGACGACTAAGAAGGTCTTCCTGCGTCACCTGGATGGAGTTGAAGACGAGGTCGATGAAGAGTTTCGTGAGCCGCAGGGTCATGGCGCCGTTCGAGGTAGACTCATCGGTGACGAAGGAGAAGAGGACCAGATGGCTGCCAAGCAGAGGGATGAGCGTAAGGGTGGACTTCGCGAGCCTGAACATAGCGACATGACAAAACCAAAGCGGGGTTAAGACGGCAATGCAAACTGAAGACAGATCTGAAGAAGTCCCATCGACCCTCTCGGTATATAATCCATAAACTACACAAATGTCAGCCTCGTTATTTAAATGCGTACAAGTTATTTATTTGAGCCGTAGAATGAAGACAGAACATGTTAGGTCACGTAAGTTGACCTCATTATTTAGATGATTTTTTTTTTTTGGAGTTGGATTAAAACCCATTCAATTCCAACACCCATTCAAACAGGGTAATAACTCTAAAGAACTCGATGAGCTCAAAAGGTATTTTGGCAGAGGACGTTGGACAGACACCCATTCGGTTTCGGTACACGTGAACACCCACCGGAACTTGTAGTCGGAGTATCTCATTTGGTGAGCCCTCAGCTTGGACACGAGGATCTTAATGATGCGTATGAAGATGAAGAAGTTGATCTGAGTACAGGAGAAAGCAGACACGAGGTTAATCGTCTCCGGACCATGCTTACCACCATTATGTCACGTTAAGCTAGCACGACCATGACGTGACACGTGTTTGCTCAGACGGCGCTCAGACGACGCGAACTTCGTTTCGTAACGTCTGCAATGGAAGGGTTAGGGTGAAAGCCCAATGAAAGCCCATCCATCATACTTTAATCAGTCTGATCCTGTGTTTAGTTCATTAAACGCTCTGCTATCAGGCGATTCTACCTGATGACGGCCTAGCGTACGCCGTTACACTAACGGACAGACGACACAATGAACATCTGGACGCAATCCTCGCTTAACGATGCCAATCAAAGCAAACTACGCTCGAAGAACTACAGCAACTTCGTAGGGTGCAAATAACCCGAGAAAACATCTTACGCGTGAGATTAATTGATTAATGCCAAGGAGGCATCTCCTTTCGGTATCGGTATCGACAAATACCAAAAGCATGTACTTGTACTCATACTCTATCTGAAAATAAATGCAGTTATTTATTTATTTATTTATTTATTTATGTGTCCCTAATACCAGCGATCGGCGAATGGATTGGATGTAATGGTCTGCCGAGTTAAAAGTAGTCCATTAAACAATTTGACGCAATTTCTCTCTATGGCCTCAACGATTACAGCACAGGCAAGAGGACTGTATAATCTCACGCTTCCTGCGGCGATCCTTTATGTGGAGCGCAGTCCGCATTCAGTCCCGAGACGTGTTTGGCAGTCGATCATTTCACACAGTAATCACGTTAACGTGGCTTCATGCTCCAAATCGGAGTTTGATCTGCGCGTGAAGCTCGGAACGCTGGAGGACTGCAAGTGGACGGAAAATGGACTTTTAGCAACAGCTGCGAACGGAGCGGCGACGGCATTCCGACGCGACTTCACCTGCAACCGTTATTTAATCTGTGTTGATATGTTTTAAACTTCAGCTATTTTCTGATCGAAATCCATTGAGGTATTTGTTTTCCTCCATGTAATCGAGATTCGAGAAATACTGTATTGCTTACACGGTAAATCTAGGTTTTTAGACTTATTGGCATCGTAATAGAGTAAAAACTCTTCTTATGAGAATAATTAAAATAAATAAATAAATAAATACATGACCGAATGACTGCGTTTCGCCGTCTTGTTTGCGGTTGCTTAGCGATTTTTACGTTCTCGGCTACGGCGGCGTAGTCCGAGGCGAAGTCCCTAATGTGACGGAAGCAGACAGACTCTCACCAGCACTGCCAGTAGGATGGGAGAACGAATAATCCACCAGTACCCCATGTTTATGTTCTGCTCCCAGCAACTGCGGACACAAATAGATATTACACACTTTAGATATACCGTGCATTAAACACAAAAGGTGCTAACCGCTTTCAGGACACAGAATCGCTTTCATTTAAAAAAAAAATAAAAAAATCGATTTGAATATTTTCTTACACTGACTTGCGCTGTTTATTGGTGGGAATTCTTGGTGCCGTCACGTTTTTAAACGAACTTCTAGATTGCTCTGAATCGGAATATTGCCACGGCAGGACTGACGCAGGGTCGACCTACGCTCGAGTTACTGTCTGTGCGGAGTTTCGCGTGTTCTTCCCCGGTCGGTCCATGTGGCTTTCCTCTGGGTTTCTCTGGTTTCCTCCCACCTCCCAGGAACATGCATGCTGGTTGATTGGCTATAATAAATTGCCCCCTAGGTGTGAATGTGTATGGAACTGGCGTCCCATCCAGGGTGTTTTGCTTGCGCACACTCGGTGTTCCTGGGATAGACTCCGGCTCTGATCAGGGTAAAGAAGTAACTGGAGATGAAGGAATCTCCAGCATCCATTTTGGTGGCAGTTGCTCAGAAGTGAACAGAAGCCATGTTGACAGCGCTGCCTTTGAGAAGCTACTTGCAGAAACAACAACAATAAACCTGCATCACTGATTGCGGTCAATGATGATGTCCAGAGCTCAGGGTCGAACTCGGGACTCTGACGCGCCATCCCAATGCACCATCATTCGGCCTACTATTGATTCATTGTTTCGATTTTTTTCTTCCAACACTCATTTATTATTTTTAATGGTAGTCATGGAAAACAAACAAAAAACAAAACAAAAGAAAAACAACAACTTTGAGCTGTTTGAGTTGTTGCAGGCCCCAAGCCTGTGGACAAGCCCCTTCCTGATAAGCAGGATTTTGGTGCTGGAACCGAGTCTGTCCATGGAAATTGACAAATTGACAAAGACTCAGTGTAAATCATTATCTCATGCCCAATGGAGTGCATCATATCTCTGGCACATTCTTTGTCAGTAGAGGTTACCTTGCCAGGATTTTGACCCTTTTACACTTAACAGGCTTTCAAAAGACGGAGGCAACCTATAAGCCGAAGGTGAGCCAAGGACGGACTCATCCACTGGGAGTTTTTTTTTTTTTTTCAATCAAATCAGCAGGTCCTAAGAACAGCCTGCGGACAGGAACAGGAGCAGCGGTGCATGCCGGCTCATCCTCATCCACATGAGAGGGAGTGACTAGATGAAACGGGCAGGTCAGAGCTGACCCACAGCAGAGAGAATGCACCGTGACATTTACAGAACTTACGCAACAACCGAACATACTCCGAAAGTACTTCCAGCGAGCTTGCCGACGTCTTCATTTTTTATTTCCGAGTGAAAGATGAGACTCGGTGTCATTTTCCAGGAAAGCAGATCATCATGCGGACCGGGGCTGCAGCCAGACACCCGCTTCTGATGTAAAAACATTTCCCTGAACCCCCCTTTATGACCGCGGCGCAGATGTTTTTTCACTGTATTGAAAATCAAACGCGTTGAGAAGAATAACCGGACAATAAGCTGGGACTGGAAAGGATTAATAAACGCTGATCATACATCATAAAAGAACAGACAAATAAGAGATCCGTGTTTATATCACTGATATGTAAGCAGAGAGCATCGGCCATTCAGTGTAATTTACTTCCTGAAAGCCGTCCAGAGCATAAGAGGGGCTGTGAAATTTATGTGCTTAGCTGAAGAAACTCTGAGAACGCAACACGTTTTTCCCAGCTAGTCCTTCAAAAGTCATCTGTGCAGCGTCACTGTAGTAGAGCGCAGAGCAGTAGTTGCCATGGTGTAGCTCACGTTCTCGTACCTTATACGTCTCTTACGTGCTTGATTTGTTATACAACAGCTGCATGTGAGGCAGAACGATCGCCTTCTGGCTTTGGGCTGCATCCAGAAACAAAACGTAATGAAGAAAGCACGTAATGGAAGTCGCTTGGCTGGTCTGACTGCTCAGGAGCACTTCACGATGTTACGTCGGACAGAAATAGGAACCGAGAATAATTCTGACGGACATTCTTAAGAAAACTTCGGGAACCTTAAAAGATTCTTTGGTCTGTTTCTCCAGAGGAACCCTTAAAAGATTTCTGCTGAACCCCGAAGACCAATAAGTTACAGCTGTTCCTCTGACACTGGAGGCTCCTTCCATAGATGTCCCCTTACCGAATAACTTCACATCGCTGAGTAAACACATTATTAAATCTGTTCAACTGAGCAAGTCCGTTAGCTACCTCAGTAGCTACTGCGAGTTACTGTATCCTTAATGAACACTATTGTGTTTGCGTTGTTTACTTATGAGATCCTGGTGGATTTTGAGAGCGGCCGTGCGCTACCTTTGAGCCACTGTACGGCTTTTTTTAAAAGAAATTGAGACGGTATAATTAATTGCCCCTTTATTTCATTCAGCTGCGTAGTGAAAACTTACTTCTCGTTCTCGTGGATATATTTCACAACGATCCAGGGCAGAACAAAGATCAGTGGAGCGCCTGTTGGAAAGAGAAGACGAGACACAACAGAAATATTATTTTGAACACTTAAAGCGCGGAAACACTGCCGTTATATTTGGGCAGACTGATAACATACTGAAAACATAAAAAAAAAATGTACACTAGGGATGGAACTGAATTGGAAATAGAACCAATAGAATAAACGCGTTAGAAAATATGTCGGGCAGGTATAAAACAAACGTGAGAACGGCGTGAGCAAATTTTAAAAACCAGTCCTAAGCACATCTCTAGTTGAGACCAATTACGAACTGGAGTGATGTAGCTGAGGTTGAGGAACTGTCAGAGCCAGAATGCAGAACTTATAATAGAGTATATATAATAGGGGGTGTCTGGGTTTAAAATCCGAATAGAGATTTATTTGGAGCATACGCAGATCTGTCAGGGATTGAAATGTTTCTAATATTCAAGATCTGTACATGTGTTAAAGCCTCAATCGCTGCGAAGGTTTCCAGGCGAGGTTAGCGAAGGCCTCACCCCAGCCGATGCACAGGTAGATGCTGAAGTGGTTCCCCTCGGTCAGCACCGTGACTGCCAGCAGGTTGTGCAGGTATATCCCCTCCACCAGCAGCCAGTGGCTGTTTGCTATGATACTGTACTGCATCATCACCACAGCAATCCTGCAGCCCACATCTGGCTGTAAAACCTGCAGAACACAGGAGGTGAAACGACAGAACACTGCTTTCACAACACAACGACGTCGAACGACGAAAAACAAACAAACTCTGATTCTACTGCGAGAAGAATAGTACGTCTTTAACCTTCTCTTATTACGTATAAATGTAGTGTTCCTACTGACTTAAAAGAGTAATGAAGGAACATATTAAGGGACGTGTCAAGGTAGGGGAACGAAAACGAAATGGCTGATGACGGAACTAGGGAGAAATGACGGCATTTTTTGACGTCTTTAAGCCAGGTTTACGCTGTTATTGCTACCGGTCACACTTGGCTGAATTCTATAACAGACTATGAGAGAATGAGTGTTCTCCATGTACTTAATGAGCATCCTCTAGCGATCGACCTAACGTCGTATTCATGAAACAAGACCCCCTACGGCATTTCCCATGCTGTTTAGCCGCATACAAACAATGGTTCCTTTTGATAACATTGCCCCGATTTTTAATCTTTTAACACTGTGACTAACAATTAAATCCAGAACATCAAAGGATGTTGTAATGATTCCTCCCTCAGGCCAAAGACAAGCTAATTGCCTCAAATTGAATGTGTTAAGCTGCTGGAATGGCTGTAGGAAATGGCTATCAGGGGACAATGCATAGAAACAGAGATTAAACTGAAATAGTAGCCCTGACGTTTCCATTTATTTTTTATTCCTCAGATGATCTGAACATTTAAAATCGTGTTGATAATTGCGCATTTAAAATGTGTAAACAGAACTCTGACAGTATGAGCTTGCAAACGCCAGTCTCTCATCTTGTTTAGGTTCGCTAAGACTGTGTAAAGCACTAAACTCGGCGTCCTAATGAATCGCCATGGGAAATGGGATGCTAAAATGTACTGGAAAGAAACAGGGTGGGTTCTGACTTCGTTGACGAACAGCTCCATCTCGAGGTCCGTGGTGTTGCCCGGGTTGATGTTGGGTCTCTCCAACAAGGCGTCTTTGATGAAAATGGCAGCAGCTCGGAGGATGAAGGAGGCGAACAGGTTCATGTGGATGTTGTTCCTCGTGCAGTGCAGCTTCCTGAACATAAACACCAGTATGCATTGTGTTGTCCATCTGAATTGAGCCCCGATGCATTTTTACCCTTGGTGCGGTTTTTTAGGGAGGTCCGAACAGAGCACTACAGTACACTCTCGGGTGTGGGCCTTCCGAGCGAACTCTGGCGTGGTTCAATTACAGTGAGAAAGAGATTTGACTCTGAATCAACAGGAAGTGGCCAAACATGCCATGTGTTTAGGCTTGCAGCTTTTTCTTTTAGAAGATGAGCTGCTAAACTGAGCTGCAAGGCACGCACTGAACCAAAGGACAGAGCTGTAGTGCTGCAGAAATGCCATGTGTTCTGGAGATTTGGACCGATTAACAAATTGAATGAATGAAAGTTGTCCATATAATTATGCTAGAAATAGCGGTTTAGTCATTCTGAAGCATAATGCATAATTTGACTTTATCCCCTGTGATGTCATTCAAGTCAAATGTAAATGGTAAATGTGCACTTATATAGCGCTTTTATCCAAAGCGCTTTACACTGTGTCTCATTCACCCATTCACACACCAATGGTAGCAGAGCTGCCATGCAAGGCACTAACTTGCCATCGGGAGCAACTTGGGGTTCAGCGTCTTACCCAAGGACACTTCGGCATGTGGAGTCACCCGGGCCGGGAATCGAACCGCCAACCCTACGATTAGTGGACAACCCGCTCTACCACCTGCACCACAGCCGCCCAATAAGATGTACAATACACCACAAAGTAATTTACAGTCGGGGAAATAAGTACTGAACGAGTCAACATTTTTTTCAGTGAATATCTTTCCAAAGAGGCTATTCACATGAAAAATTCACCAGACATCGGTGTTAACTGAAGAAATCAGGAAATATAAAGAATTCACGACATCAAAGTCCATAAATGAAGTTATGTGTAATAAAGTGTAATGACACGGGAAAAAAAGTATTGAACACGCTATGAAAAGCAATTTTCCGAGGCAAAGTTCGACAAGCAACCAGCCGAAATCCATAAGTAATTATACAGCAAAGGAAACTCTCAATTGAAAAAAAATCAAGGCCTTAGAACGGCCCAGTCAATCACCTGACTCGAATCCAATTGAACAAGATTTAAAGACAATATTCTTAGAAGAACGGGCCGCACACCTGACTACTGCGGCCGATAAAGTTCGTCATACAGGAAGTGCCTTGAAGCGGTCAATACAAACAAAGGCTTCACCACTAAGTATTAAATACATTTCAGTTAGTGTGTTCAATACTTTTTTTTCCTTGTGTCCCACTTTATTACACATGACATCATTTATGGACTTTATTGTTTAGATTTCTTTATACGTGTGGATTTCTTGAGTTAAAGTCTGGTGAAAAGTTCATGTGAATAGCCTCGTTGGAAATATATTTACTGAAAATAATGTTGATGTGTTCAATACTCTACATGTCTGTTTACTTTATCTTTATATTCTAGAGCGAGTCGGCTGTAGGGCCTGTAAGGCTCGCCACGCACTAATAATCCAATGCAGTAACTTACCTGAAAGCCACCAGGATACCGAGTGCCAGCACCAGCGCTCCCAGTGAGAGAGAATAACCAACGGTGTATATGATCCTGAATTTACTGAGGATCTTGAAATAGTATTGCTGTAAACATCGAAGCAGATACACCCACACGTACATCATTTTTTCCATTGTCTTAATGATGCTGTGGTTTCACGGTTACAGCTGTATGAAGCATTTTCGAACGTACCGTGTCAGTCTGGGCCTGATGGTTTGCTTCACACTCACTTGCGTTCTTCTGTTTGGCCCATCGGCCATCGGCCATGCACTCCAGATAAACCAGGCCATTTTGGACTGGAATACACAAAGAGTCAAAGACATACTTATTGTGACTGGTTGTCGTCATGATGCTGGTTGCAGGACATGTGATGCAAATGTTGACTGTGTTTCTGGTAGGTTTACCGCGATGCTATTTTAAAACAGTTCTACATTGTGTGCGTGACTTGGACTCTCCTGTAGAATTGCGGTAAACACATACACATGAATTTTACATCACCATTATTCCTGCTGATGTGTGTGGACTCTTACCTTTTGTGTGCCAGGGCAGGTACTTGGGGCAGGGGACACTCACCGTGGTGTTGGGCAAACCATCTGGCCAGCAGGCATATTTATCAAATGTCCTATTACACACGAGACCTGCATAACAGAGCCATGAATAATCAGAGGAGTCATGGATCACCAAATCTCTATGCCATACACTACACTGGTTCAGTCCCTTGATATATTGAGACTCAATTACTGCAACCCACTCCTGGCTACAATCCTCTAGCCTTACTGGCTAGCTCCTACTGTAGCTGGCTCACTCCTGACTAGATTACATCTGGCTGTCTTACCCCCGACTTGCCAAGTCCTGGCTTGGTGGCTCCTCAATGGCTCACCCCTGGTTGACTCACTCCTGGCTGGACATTCACAGCACATGCTTTTACATCCTTGGAACCAATCCAGAATGCAGCTTCCCACCCTTACAACAATCTTTTAAAGTTCACCCAAATGATTTTACTGCTGTGTTACTGGCTATATATAATTCCATACAAGAAAGCCTTGATAATGGTCAAATTCTGCAAAGTAAATCAAGCCTTTTGAGCAGTTCAAGTTGACCAGCCAGCCTTTACGACAGAAGGAGGATACGCATCAAGACACATTTTCTGTACGGATCCCAGAGTGGTGGGATTAACTTGCCCTAGCTGTTCCAACAGTTCAGTCCCTTGCTGTCTTCAAATGTAGACTAAACACCCCTCTCTTCAGTTTGCGTCAAGTACTAGGGTTAGGGTTAGCGGTTAGGATTAGGGATTAGGGTTAGGGGTAGCGGTTAGGATTAGGGGTTGGGGTTAGGGGTAGCGGTTAGGATTGGTGGTTGGGGTTACGGATTAGGGTTTGGGATAGCAGTTAGGATTAGAAGTTGGGGTTAGGGATTGGGGTTAGGGGTTGGGGTTACGGATTAGCATTAGGGGTTGGGGATTAAGGGTTGGGGTTAGGTTTAGGGATTAGGGATACAAATCAAGCAGTTATGTCTTGATTATGATTGATCATGTATCAACACTGATTCCTGCCATGGCGTGTTGGTATCATTAACCTTAGGTTCATCTGCACTACCATAAGGATAGGTTTTATCAGTAGACAACCAAGTGCTTCGTACTTCTTTAAGCAGCTATGGAATATGTAAATGGCCTAGTAGGTAATGTCTACTTCAAACAAGGTTAACTGGACTTTGATCTGACCACTCAGAAAGAAAAGAAACCACTCAGAGAAAAAGAAACAAAACAAAAACAAAACTCACCTATGGCCGGTGGTTCTCCGCTGTTATTCCTGAGACACTCCTCTTCGTACTTCATCCACTCTCTCATTAAAAGTTTCATGGACAAGGCAGAGGCCACCTGTGACATAAGCAGTGACGACACACTGAATAAAATGAAAGTAGGACCTAATTCTGTGCTGATGGTCTTACTGTGACGTTACAGAGCGTGTTTCACGTAGTCGGGGTTTCACGTATGTTAAAGAAAAGCTGAAACGAAACTTTCAACACTTCAAGCGACATTCCATTGTGTTTTAACCTGATTCAGTCCAAACGCCCATACCGCCAACTAAACAGTACTCCATTTAGATAAGTGGTTGTTCAGTCAGAGGAGATTATACTTTAAGGTTTCTCGCTGACATGACAAGCGGAAATATATATATATTTTTTTCGTCTTAAGAGAGAAGAAAGAAAGGCTGGTCATGTAGTGACTGTTGATCGCTGCTATGACATAAGTGATAACAGGACCGAACTTGTTTTGCAGATTTTAAACACAACATTAACTCTCCAATATCAATGGGTATAATCATGTGACATTAATAAATAAATGACAAATTGTAGAAGGCAAAAAAAACTAAACTGCAGGGTAATAACAGTACCAGTACTACTTTCCTATAACAGCACACCTACTGCTACGGTGTGTCTCCGGTGATCTTTTGTGTGCATCATCCCTCTTAGAAATAAAACACACGTTTCTTTCATATTCTTCTCTTACTCTTAAGCAGTCCACAATCACGTTGTTTTGCTGGTAAATAACACTCCACTGTATGTCGACTGTCTGGCTCATTAACCAGGAGGATAGAGCTGCCAATCATACTCCTGCAGGAACTCACAGCCCGTGTGTCAATCATATATTTAACTCAATTCATGTGCGTGTTTTATTCCTGTTATTAAATTATTACATTCAATCTGTTGTTGACATGCAGGAACATTTAGACAATGACAAGAAGGGCTTCCGAGGGTACTCAATAAATAAAATGAAAGAGAGAGAGAGAGAGAGAGAGAGAGAGAGGATGGCTGAGTGGGAAAAAAAACTTTAGGGATAATATGTATAAGAATTCTACATGAGGATTTTACTTGCAATTAAAGGAAACCATAGAGCAGTTACAACAGCGTTGAATAGAAGGGGCAAAAAAAAAATCTCAAAACGCTCAGATAGCTAGCGATCTACGAGATGACGAACCTGAGGGCATTGGCGGTGGTATTAGCATGAAATTCGAAGCTTTGGAAGCTGATCTGTTTCGGCAGAGTGTACAGATGAGGAGATGAGAGAGCTGGACAGACTGAAGGACTTGCACTGAGAGAGAGAGAGAGAGAGAGAGAGAGAGAGAGAGAGAGAGAGAGAGATGTAGGCTGACCTGGGTGCAGGCGAAGAAAATGATCACGCTCAGAATAAACGCCTGTGACATCCCTTAGTCGTGCTGCTGCTGACGTTAGGTGGGGGGCCTGAGGGTGGCTGAGATGGGAATCACCTCATAGGGGTCCTTTAGTGGTCACCACACTGCCTAAACACACACAACACACACACACACACACACACACACACAGCATAACTTTCATGTTCTGTTCACTGATTGGCAACAAGCAACCATTTGACATGGGTTGTTTTGTTAAAAAAAAAAAAAAAAAAAAGATTTTATGAAAATGTAACGTAAAATTTTTGTTCTGTAAATTGAACTGTAAATGCATACCTGACCTGATGAGATCGAGTGTATATATTTAAATATACACACGTATACACATGCAGACATGTGCTGACTGCTGACATGCAGTTCTTGTTAGATTAATGATTAACCATAGCATCAGCATTCAGCTGTCAACATGATTCCGTCTTACGTCTGAGAAAACACTCTGCTTTACACACTTACGTTAGCTTGTACATTAAGATGCCTGTTCACTGATATGTATGAAACACCCACATGTGTAAACGTTAACGTACTGCGTATCTTCATCTCTATTCTTGCAAAAAATCCCCACGCCCGTGGATTCACCTGACGGCAGGTGAGAGTCCGGAGAAAAGACAGAGGGAACGGTACACAGACTAGATTTTACTGTGGAGACGCGATATTTCCGTCGCAGTCGTCGTATTTGCGAGCGGATTTGTGGCTTCGCGACACAACGTGAACGTAACTAACGGTGACGGATGGCTAAAATTGCTCGTCTTACTCCAGAAGAGAACTAGCGGGAAACATACCAAAATTGTGTTTTGCTGATACACAGATGCACACAGGACCCTGATGTGTTTCATCAGAAGTAGAAAAAAACCTGTCACGATAGTGAAGAGAAGTCAATATGAGGAAGTGTTGCTAACGTGAACGCAGAAAAAAACGTTACAGATTAGCTCGTTAGCTAGCACAGCTGTGAGGCAGCATGATAGGAAGGTCTCGTTGCACTGCTGCTTGTTAAAGACTTAGTGTATGCCGTGAGGTGTAATAGCACCTCAGAGTAGATTATTAATATAAATGAAAATATTAAAAACCATCACCGCATTAGGTCCTCCATTAGGTCCGCGATTTCGTCATCAAAATTCCGTTCTGAGTGTCATCTCTGTCCTAACTATCGTTTCTAAAAACGATTTTCCATCGTTTAGAAGATGTAACGGTTGGGCCGAGCACGTGGCGTCTCATCCGTGTTTTTTTTTTATTCGGCAAACCGATCGGATGGAAGGGAAGAAGGAAAATAAACGGAGGAAATGAAACGCACGGTGTGGGCTAAAGTAGCGTACCGCCCAGAGTTAATTCTATAATGAGAACGCGCATCAGGCGTAGCCCCGAGGCTCTATGATGGTGTTTTCCAGCCCAATTTAGGTCTTTCGCGTACAGACGAATAGTGGAGTGCCAGCAGGAAAAACCTGTTGATACACCAAAGCCGTATCTTCAAAAATAAGCACCAAAAAGGCTACAGTATATATGTGCGCGCTGGTTCTTTTTGTTGTTGTTGTTTTTTTCTAAAAGCAGCAGGTTTGGTAAACAAAACCAAAAAAAAAACGAGGTAGTTTCCTTTGTTTGTTCAAGAATAAAATGCCGTGCCAAAAAACGACTAGCGGTGCTAACGACCTTTTTCTATAAGTGATCATACTCAAAAGCACAACTGAAAGTAAAAAAAAAACTAGAACACGTTGGATGAGAGAAGCAAAAAAATAAATAAATCCAGTTTATTGTTTCAAAAAACAACAACATGAGATCCAATCAGTGAGACGTCCCAAAGTGATCTGAATCTATACACACTCTCACTGCCCTATTTATACAGCCTTATCTTTAGTCTACGTCCAATTATCTCATTCTTTTGAAATCCCAATATGCTTTAATAATGTCTATTTTTAATTCTCTGACAAATCCCTGCCTCCCTCCCCGGTGTATGATAGTGATTCTCTATAAACTACGTACTCTGTTAGCCTTGTGTTTTCCTGGGTCTTAAATTTCAGACTGTGTGGAGACATTTAGCCGGATCACATGAGGAATTAAAAACGATTTAATTGAATAAATGAAACGACATCTGCTGCTTTTATTTATACAACTAAAAAGGTTTCCTTGTTGCTGAGGTTAAGATTAAGGTTGTATTAGTTATGTCCATGGAAGGTCCTCGGAAGGTATGACAAACGTTGTGTGTGGGTGTGTGTTTGTGCGTGCGGCCCAAAAAAAGCTGGTCATCACTCACCTGCAGTCGGAGAACCTCTGAAGTTGGAGAACAGGACGAAATCTGAAACGTTTCTGCAAAAAACACCTTTACCATGGAAACATTTTTAGCTAAAACGTTTCAAATTCCATTCTGTTCCAGTCTCTGGGCTGAGTGGGGTTGTGCGTAGCTGCTAAACTTACTGCACACGTGTTGTTGTTTTTTTCGTAGCAAAGATAACAGAAAACAAGGCTAGCGGTTATGGGGGCTTATCTGAGGTTGGTGTGGTGGCCACATTTGTTTAAAGGCTCCTAGTTTCACTGCACACGTAGACAGGGCTCGAAACGCGTTTGATCCCAAATCACGCTTCAAAGCTACGTGACTCGGGCGAAAGATTTCGCCGTCGGTACATCACCACAAAATGTTATCGTGTGTTACCATGCCCTAGTTCTCAAGCGCTGACACCACCAGAAATCCCCGAGTTCCTCCAGCCTATCTGATTCAGATCATTCTACAGCCTGTGTAATCCAAGGTGAAAAATCTGATACGAGGCAAAACACGGCATACGGATGTGTGCTGTCTAATGTCGACAAAACCAGACTGTAAGCAGGAAACCACAGCAGGAAATACAGCTTTAAAAAGCGTGACACTTTACATGAATCTAATCTCCACGCACCACGACTGTTATCGCTGACAAGCATTTCAAAACATGTTCCCATGAACTGAGGAAACAACAGGAGACCTCCTGACTCCAGACTCACTTGTGATGGAGGTCTAAGCGCCGCGGTTCAACGGCAAACATTTCAAATATCTGACAGTACGGAGTCAATTTAAAACATCGTTACACTCGAAGAGTCAAGGTGCGAGCAGGAAAGACTTACTAAAGCGGATCTTGTCGACTTTTATCCACGTTTCCACCGGAGCACACTGGAGCCATACAGTTCAAAAAATAAATAGTTCTGGTTATTTTACACGTCCCCACGTAACTTAACCATCGATTCTTCCACGTGAGAAGTGTCACGTCTGAAAGGACAAATGATACAGACCCCATTGACATACACTGTTGGCACCCTGAAGAATATTTTTGCCAAAATTTTTATGAAACTGTGCACGAATGCCTGAATGAACACTTTCTCCAATACTCTGACGTTCGTGTACGCAGCTGCATAGGGCAAGTTATAGAACAAGTTGAAATGATGCTCTATAAGGGACAAAAAATGGGAATTAAATGCGCATGTCTGAGTTAGTTTGCCCTGTGTGTTAACTAACAAACATGTACTAACGTGTACTTAAGGTGGTCGTTATTCACGAGTTCAGAATTCATAAGACCCCCGTCGCTGTAAAGGTTAGCTCTTCGTCAGTCTGCGACATGCCTTAACTCATCACGAGTTCATATCTAATTAAGTATCCGTTCAGGTATTAGTGCATGATCGTACATGTATCGTGACTGTAGCTATAGCGATCTTAAAGCTGCAGACGCCACGTTTTCCGACAGACGTTTAAATCGTACGCGGGTTCAGCAAGTACCTCGATACAACTCTCGATCCTCTCAAGGCTTCTACTAAATAGATCGAAAAAAATATTTGTAAAATCCAAATTCACATTGGACTGATTGTACTGTTACGTAACGAGTTGAACAGCCCTGGGCTACAGTGTCTGAATATTTATGGTTCTGAGGTGGATGGATGGATTAAGACCCGAGTGAAAATACATGAACTACTCATAGCTCGTGCGTTGTTTATTTTTAACCACAGTGAGATGGAGATGCCTTCTAAGAAGCAGTATCGTGATGACTGACTCATGCTCGAGGCAGGACGTGCACGGGAGGTTCGTGGAAGGTTCATCAGAGACAAATCAGAGAACTTCCTGCGCTTACTGTAGACCGCGTGCTAAACTGGGTCACATCTCGTCGGCTGCTGCTGATTCTGGTGAAAAGCGAGCATCCGTCCATCCTGCGTTCAGCGATAGTCAGGTGCAGATCCACGTTGGTTTTTTTAATGATTAAGTATTCCACGCGTCCACTGGTTTGTTTTGCTCAAAGCCTCTGATGCACGCAGCTGAAGTCGTTCTGGTCCCTCGCACACACACACACACACACACACACACACACACACACACACACACACTCACTCATACACGCTGACAGGCAGGTCTTAAACGCGAGCTCACAGTACATCAGCTTGTTTAGACGGTTTAACCAGGTTAACTGTTTTGATTGAAGCATGGTAAATGTACCCAAAGCAGACAGAACAAGGTCAATCAAGGTCAGCGCTCCGGAGTCTGTTCAGACCAGTTAAGGAAAAAGTATGACAACAATGCTCTACGTGCAGACCACAAACGAGTGGGTCAGTCTTCAGTACTATTAAGATAAGATAACGATAACGAGTCTTCATTAAATCACGTATACATTACAGCACAGTGAAATACTTTTCTTCGCATACCCCAGCATGTTAGACTCAGAGTGCAGGGTCAGCCATGATACAGCGCCCCCTGGAGCAGAGAGGGTTAAGGGCCTTGCACAAGGGCCCAACAGTGGCAGCTTGGCAGTGCTGGTGCTCGAACCTCAGACTTTCCGATCAGTAACCCAGAGCCTTAACCGTCAAGCCGCTGCCCCAGTGCACAAACGCTTTACACACGTGTAGTGTATAGTACATTATAACCGATTGCGCCAGATAAACAATCTCAGAAGTAGAAATCACAGAGATGGGGGGAGTGTTCACGATGTACACACATCATCGCACGTGACCTGCAGCACATACGTCTCATTTTAACACTTAAGCAGTGGTCTGTAGAAAAAATACGACACGACGCATTCGGAAAAAGGCGAAATGGTGTATCATTATTTATGGAAATGCTATGGAGATGAAATACTACATGCAAAAAAGTCTAATCAGGTATTAGCATGCCCATGTAAAACATGCAAATGACGAACTGATTATTGTTCTACTGAGTCAGCCGGAGATAGTAAAGAGACTGGAATAATAACGTAAGCCTCTACATCATTCAGCGAAATGAAATCATCAGCTCCATGTCTCGCGTTCACAGCTGGGTGCGTCATCCTTTCAGACACCTGCAGCACCTGAGGCCTTGCCTTAACATATTCAGGGATTCTCTATGGGTCAGTGGTCATCACAACACGATGAGGCTCGACCAGGAAGAGAGAGACAGGAAGAGAAAAACCCTCGTCTGCTTGGTCAGTGTCGCTACCGCAGCCCCCCTGCTAACACACAGCCTGTTTAATTCAATCTGAATCGATAATTGCTTCAACAAGCTCGTCACGGTGTGTGCAGTAGCTTTTTGATTTAATCAGAGGAGCAGGAGAGGGCAAACGGGTTCACCGAGCTCCTTTTGAAAAGGGCAGCGGATTTGCTCGCAGCCTCGCACATAAATAGCACTTTGTTTGAGTAGCTCGATTGACCTCAGGGAGCATTACGTCTACCGCTGATTTAGGCGAGAACTCCACACCTTAATGTACCGTGCTAGCAACTGACCCTTATAAACATTGTCTTTAGTGGAAAACATGGTTAGGAAATTTGACAAACAAAATCAGAACCACATTTTTCAAATTTTGAAAAAAGCCGCAGCAAAATCAAGCGTTATTGGCCACAACAATCACAACAACAACAGCAACAAAAATAAAAGATCTCCGCAAAATCCTGGATTACATTAAGCCCAGTCCTCACTTCACTTCATCGGCTCCCTATTCACTTTCAAGTGCTCTTATTTGTTTTTAAAGCTCTTAATGGTCTCGTTATATTATTACCATCACCTTTGGTTGTGCAAAGATACTTGAGGATCCTTAAAGAGTGACCAGGCATTTTCCATCTACGCCTCTAGATTTGGGCATAGCTTGCCAACCTCGTCATCGATTCTACAACTCTCTGGAGTAATGTACACCGTTCTTCCTAAAGTTATTCCCTCAGTTGGTGTTTCGGCGGTAGAGGGCGCTCTCTAAGGAGGGCGCTCCAGAACCTCTGGGTTGAGATCTGCTGTCTGCAAAGGCCCTAGCGTACGATTTACGAAACGTTCCACCTCGTCAAAACATTCAATGAGCCCTCGTGCTCTGTGTGGATGGGGGCGGAGTCATCCTGGAAGAGACCGCTCCCATCAGAAATATAGAAATGCTTCATCATAGGATACAGGGGATCAGTCAGAAGACCTTTTGTACTGATTTGCGGTGATGCTTCTCTCTAAGGGGATGAGTGGAAGCAAATAAATAAATGCTCCACCACAGGATACAGTAACAGATATAACGGACCTCCTCATACAGTGAATGATGACGACTCACTGTAGAACAGCGCTCGTGTGTTGTGAGGCGTTTATGCCCTGCAACCCTACGTTGTCCACCACCACTGATTCATTTACATAAGAAGGAAGGACACCGAGCTGGCTATTAACACTGCGATCCTTCGGTACAGGCTGGAATTTGTGAAGTAATCTCCTGACTGGATTCCTCTCGAACGTAACCCCATGTCGCTGATAAAGCCGGTATGCAGTTTAGACAAACACAAGCCACCATGCTTTGCTACCAGTGGGAAATTAGCCAACTGTGTTCTTGGCAAACACGTGGCCTGATGTGACTCATAGTATTTCTCACAGAGTCTGGAACCTGATGTTCTGATAAACCTCAACATCTGAACCAGCTTCCACGTTTCGGCTGTTTTTGCCGCATGAACTCACTCCAACTCTCAGCGCTCGCCGGACGTAATTACAGGACGCAATAATTACGTCCGACAAAAGAACAAAGCAGTGGCGAGTTACTAAGTGGAGAGCGCTTTAACTAAGCCATGAGTGTTGGACGATGGTTATTGACTACATTCATACGAGGGCTCTCTTCGCTTGCGTCGTGGTGGGCAGGAAATGAACCCAGACGGGAAAACAAAATAAAAGCTCTTCGTGTTGAGCCGCACAATGTCCCGCCGCAATGCGGAGAGAGTCTGTTCATGATTACTCGTGAATGAATAACATCCATTTATATATAGTCTTGCCCTGAGTGACCCTTACTTGAGTTGTTTAGCTGCTATCCGGATGAAGAATACAAGCTCGATCTCGTGCTCGCTTCATCGGACGGAGCGTTTAAGGAATGTCTGGTATGAGCAACATAACGTTTGGGATCTCAACTTGTGGTCAGCACCTCATTCGTCTAAGATATTGTCTCAGGTTCTTTTTTTTTTTTCCACCTGATTGAAAGAACCAACTTGGTAAGTGATATTCCAACATGGAGAAACTTGCTGGATTAAACACATCTGAACTGGTCGCTTAATCTTGAATGAACACAAATGGCGAGATTCCATCCCTGAGGCTGATAACGTGATGATCACTGCTGGAGCAGCTCATGATCTGATAAAGGGGTGAAGCAGAGTTCAGAGATGTTGAGCGCCCTGTTCCAGCACGCCGGCCAGGACAGCTCTGAACACTACAGGAAATAAATGGAGGACGCTGGTGATCGGACTCAGGCTGTGCACTTCTTCTATACTCGCTGAACATGAGCTTGACGTGTGTCTGGATTAGGTGGCTGTTAAAAAACAACAACAACCCCAAAACACCGTAAAGGGCTCGTGATCGGGCCGTGTTTTTCCACACATGACTGCTGTGTCACAAAAATTTGTGTCCGGGTTAAAATAACCCTGACTAGATCTATCTATCTACGGTATAGCAACCTTTTAACCCTTTAACAACTCATATGACATCATTTCCTCATTACTTAGTAATAATATATCTACAACTGTACCAACTTGCTGATTTCATTTTTAATTAACAGCAGTAGCCAAGTAATTAACAAGCTAGCTGATATTAGCATAAGGTTTGATATTAGCGGTGAATACATTCGGGTGCAAATACAGTTCATATTTTCATCCATGCACTCGCATCACGATTGCGGATTCTGAACTCGATTAAAGCTTTCATTTACGATCTGTGTCTACGCTGCCCGACTGATTTTTGGTCCAGTCGGAGCCAGAGGATGCGACAGAACATTGCTAAGTAAAATGACATGCGGTCATTTGTGGTGCTTGTACGACGTTACAATGTTTATGTTTTGGTAAACATGTTACTGCAGAGCACATAATCCCGTCTGAATAGGGTCATCGAAAGCTAAAGCACACGCCGCACCGCCATGAGGCTGGATGTTGCCTTTATGCAAGTCATAACCTCTGGCAAAAGCTCCAACTAGATGCCCCTCCCTCCGCTGCACTGAACAAACAAATGAGCAGTTTTTAAACTATAAAAATGGATTGACGTGTAAATAAATGATCAAACCAGAAAATACCGTTCACAGAACCTGAGTCATGCCCAGCTTCTGATAGAGATCTGTGGAAAGTCATACATTCTTTCGTTTCTGGACCTTCGAATAATACGAAAAAAAAAAAAAAAAAAAAACATGACAGAACTTCAAACCATGGATCAGTGTTTATTCTGGTTCCCCGTGTTGGTATAATGAGTATCGTTACAGTTCAAACGTTACTGTTTACTCTGCAGCTAGAGACTGCACAATCAGATCGTTGTGTAGAAAATTGGTGCATGTGATTCGTAAGGATCTCTATTTGGATAAGAAGCACAAGGAGATTTTCAGCGGTAATTAGTATCTTAACAAAACACGGTCGCTCCACCTCCTGTCCAAAACCATACACCCATCCGTTGAATAGTATATAGTGTACGGTGTAGCAATAGTATAGTGTGAAATTATACATTGCAAATGATGACCTGTTACATTAAAGGCATGCTATTTTACCATACTATGTAGTATACTAGTACGTGGTTTGGCCATAGCCAAAATGGAAATGGCTCGAGAGCCATGATTTGATTCCAAATGCTGATGTATTTCCATCTGAAACAGGAAGCCGCCACTTTTGTGAGAGCGGGTTGTCTGTTAATCGTAGGGTTGGCGGTTCGATTCCTGGCCCACGTGACTCCAGGTGCCGAAATGTCCTTGGGCGAGACACTGAAGTTGCTCCCGATGGGAAGTTAGTGTCTTGCATGGCAGCTCTGCTACCATTAGTGTATGAGTGTGTGTGTGAACAGTGTGTCATCATTGCGAAATACCTGCAAACGAGGGCTTGTCCTCTATATAAGATCTGTAGCCATGCTTTCCAGTAGGAGACGAGTATTTTCACAATGTTCTCAGTGCAAATGTGAGGCATTTACAGTCCTCCGATCCTATGAACATCTAGTTTTATACATCAGTAAGGCATTCCTGATAAGTCTCTTCTCTTCTGATGACCAGAAAATCTCCTACTGTAGCTTCCACACCCGCCGTGGACCACACTAAAAAGCAAACATCTCACCACCATTATGAAAAAGATCAGGGATTGGTTCTTTGGACTTCTTCTGGGCTGAAAAAAATAAAGCTTTCACACTTCACCAAATGTCCAGACCTCTTCTGGCTCAGAGTCCAGAAAAAACCCTGAAAAACGAACTCGATCTCCAGCTGAAAATGAATGACAGTTGGGCATTGACACATTGCGTCACTGCATGTCTGGACTGGTAGTATACTCTAGAAGACCACAACTGTGTCTAAAGTGTCTAGGTGTCACCCTTACCAAAGCACAGTGTTCAGTTATGTCCACAAAGCTGGAGCCCATGGACCTGATGTAGGGTGAACGTCGAATAACCATATCATCAGTTTTGGATGTGTCGAAGCAGGTACCACGTGACAGTTGGTAGCCAGTCACAGCACGGCAGGCATCCGTGTTTCCGAATATCACCAGCTTCCCCAGTCTAACCTACACGGTGAAAGACGACGTATCTACAAGCACTTTCGCGAGTAAAGATGCGGTTAAAACAAAGATTTCAGTGAGGACAATAGGCTCAAACACTCGTTGTGTGCGAAGCCGCTGACAGTCTAGAGACACAACCCTACCTGACTTGGAAATCGATTTGGATGTGAGCCTTTTCAGGTCACATGCTGTGAATGAGTAGATAAGGAAATGAAAAGCCTAACAGACAGAACGTCATAAACGAGTCCTCGTGGGAGTTACTTCAGGACTGCAGAACAACAACAAGCAATCTGCTGAAGGTTTGCCCTTGAGATCGGATGTGTGTCTGAGTGAGTATCAATCAATCCAAAGTGAACAAAGAGCTGCTTAAGAAGTGTTTTGTCTTTCTGATGATCTTTGAACCGCACCACAGGTATACGGAGCTTCGCAGATCAACACGTTAATACCGATCGATAAAGATTATCCTGGTGTAAGAGGTACTAAATTACAGCATTTGGCTGCCGAATCAAGCTACATTAAGAGCTAAAACTAGACCTGGCAGCTAATTTGGGACATTTAATGTCACTCATGGCTAGCTATCCTGAGATTTGAGAGAACTGGTCGTATATATTTATGTTTTTTTAATGAAACGTAGCTGGATCATTAAGCCTAGCTGAATTCCTAAGCGGAAGAGCTGAGGTTCAAGGTCAGACCCTTTTTTTTGTTTCCATATAATTACCCAAGTGTTCGAAAGTGTACTTTCTTGGACTGTTAAATGAACTTGTTCATAAACCGCGTTCTTGTTCTTTCCACCTGGCTGACCGAGGCTCGGACTGAGACGAAGACAAAATGGATGACTGAGTATCCAGGATTGATTGAGTAACCTATAATGTCTGGCTAATGATTTCCCGCGTTTAGAAAGTAAGAACCTTTCAGGAAAAGTTGTTGTTGTTAAAGATCGTACTGAACAAAAAGAGTTCACCTTCATTAGTATCTATGAGGACTGTGAAGAACAGAAAGAAAAAGAAAACAAACAACAACATGAATATATAGATGTAAACGGCGTGGAGTACGGGTATACGACACGACTGTAAAGTAAGCGGGCATTTCGGAACGAATCGAATTCACGGTCGCGACTGAAACGCTGTCACAGCGTTTCCATCAGTGTAAGCAGCCCTCACTGCAACATACTGTAGTTCTACGAATTAGCATGGTCACATAGTATTGCTTTTTTGATCAGACTAAAACATCAAATAACATGCCAGAGCTAAGCTAGTCATAGTTTTAGGGGCACGAATATAGCAAACCATTTATTAACTGTAACTTAAACATCCATCTGAGCGTTAGAGCTGCTTCCAGTTTACTGTTAGCATGTTGGCGTGTTAGCCTTTGACTTGTCCCACTGCTCCACGGATTCATTATTACAAAAGAAGCAATGCCTACAGTGATTCCAGGGAGGACCTAATCTTACTCCTTACAAATGACACTAGTACGCCTCGCCTCGTTCGGATTTTTAACCTAGCACAACTATAACTAGCACACAACCCCAAACAGTCGATATTCTCTTATTCTACACTTTATTCCCCCCACAGTTGCTGCAACGTAATTTTACAAGCTGTATTCCGTGTTTGCGAACATGCCGAAGGAACGGCATGCACTTTAAAAACAGACGCTTGATTATTCAGCCACTGTTTCCGTGTCTGCACTCTTGTGCCAGCTAAGCCGTCTGGGGTTTGCTCAATTCGCGTTCGTTTATCAACATTCGTGTTGGTCTTTCCATTAGCCTCATTAAATACTCGCTCTTCTTAAAAGTAAATTATGAACGGCGAGTCTAACGCGGATTTATTACCTGACTGAATGTGTTTATGTGACAGTGAGCAAGCAAGCCAGCTAAAGAGCGACGGGGACAGAGAGGGAACGTATTGTCTTAGCATGAATAAATATCGCCTGCGGTGCGAGTCGCAAAGCCCGAGCCAACTGCAAAACAAACCACAGCTGTTTAGTCTCATCGCATGGAGAAACCTCGCTGAACAGCCACGCAGCTGTAGGAGCCGGCGTTCACGGGCAGGAGGTGCTCAAAAGTTAGCGCCCCTACTCCCCTCGCCCATAGCGGACGTCATTTCGTGCTTGCATGTACGAGCGTGAGGCCGGTGTTGCCGGGCCTTTTCAGGGGAAAGTAGTAATGACACCAAATGAAGTCACCTAACTTGCATATTCATTGGAGCGTGGTGATCATTTGCATTTCAAAATTTGTTACATGAAAAGACAAAATTTGTATAAAAAAAGATTAGAATCGTCTCGTATAGAAAGATGTCTTTGTTCACTGCAAACTCACTGTGTATTGTGTATTTACAAAATTCTATCATTTTTTAAATCAAGAACCCAGGCAAAATGAAGCCGTGGTAGTGAGGAGATGGGTAATACAGTGAGGGGGGTTAATACATATTGGACATGTCAACATTTTTTCAGTAACTATATTTCCAATGAGGCTAGTCACATGAAACGTTCATTCAAAAAATCTGGAAATATAAAGAATTCACAACATTAAAGTCCATAAAAGAAGTTGTGTGTAATAAAGTGGAATGACACGGGAAAAAAGGATTGAACACGCTAAGAAAAAGCGGTTCTCCGAGGCAAGGTACGGCAAGGAACCAGCTGAAATCCGTACGTAATTATACCCCCGATCCGTGCAAACGAATATCAGCAGGGTTAGTAAATGATGGTCTATAAAAAGGCTTTTCGTTACCAAGGTGTCACAGAAGAAACATCTCATGATAGGTAAAAGCAAAGAGCTCTCCCAAGACCTTCACAACCTCATTGTTGCAAAACATATTGATGGAAGCGGATACGGACGTATTTCAAAACTTCAAAAACCATCCATCCATCCATCCATCTTCAACCGCTTATTCCTTCTTCAGGGTCGTGGGGAACCTGGAGCCTATCCCAGGAGGCAACTTCAAAAACCGTTGGGACCATTATCCACAAGTGGAAGCAACATCATTCCGTCATCAACCGGCCACGCACAGGAGCTCCTCGCAGGATTTCTGACCAGGGAGTCAGAAGAATAGTTAAAACAAAGAACATAGTAGTGCGTGGGTGGGACAAACAATGGTGATGAGTGATTGGTCATCGGGAGCAATTCTGATCAAGTGATTAATTGTTGGGAACAATGTTAGATAATAAAAGTGTGGATGTGGAGCCACATAGGGTTTCCAAAACCACTGTGAATATACAAGCTTTATATATCTGTTTGTGCGGTGACTCAAATCCTTGTTCTGACTGCTTTCCTCTCTATCTCTCTCTCTCTATCTCTCGCTCTCGGTCTGCACATCTTTGATCTGTTGTGATTCACGGCTAAGAGGACAGGTCTGCTGTCTTCTCTCCACTGCACAACATCATTATACTAGAGTGGCCCTCGTCCTGCATCTGGCCCAACAACTGAAAATAAGACCGCTGATGTGTGCCAAGAGGTGATGCTGATCACAGCAGCTCATCTGTGTTCTGCCTTAACACTTATTTTAAGTGTGAATGAGGATTTATTGAAGCTTCTACAAACCTGTTATAATCGTATGATTTCAAAAATACATTCGAAAAACGCTGATTTGTCAAATTGCCATGCAATGCATCTCGCTTGTTTCTTTCGCTTCAGGTTTTTTGTTTTTTTGTTTTTTCTTGCCCAGAAATTAGCCGTTCCTCACAAAGAACAGAGCGGCTCGGCTCGGCTCCGCCTCTTTTTCCCTAAAAAGCAAGTGTTCAAGACTCAAGACTAAGGTTAATTCGAGTGGGAGGGGTTAGCTGAGGGAAAGAAAAAGGAGCTTCTAGTGGTTTCCTTTGCAATTACAACCTGATCATTCAATAAAGACATTCCCAGGGCGCTTTAGTAGTTTGTCGGACATTAAATAATGTAGTAAATGCAATATATTCCCAGATTATATGTAATGGTTGGCCATTATTTGGATAAACAAGAAGATAAATGGAAATCAAAGTTAAATCTGGAGTCTCTGACATGATGGATATCAGATGAATCAGCTGCGGCTCTGTTTGACAAAACCACCAATATTCAAAAACATCTCTAGGACAGTGATGTTTTAAAAAAAAAATGTTTTTAATTTTTTATTAACCACATCTTTCTTTAGCGCTCTGAAATCCTCGTCCTGTTTCCTTGGAGGCAGAAGGTACCTTATCTTTGGAGACAGGACCCTCGGTGGTTATTCATGTGTAAAAACAACGTCTGCTAATGAAACGTGAAAGGCAAAAGAGACGTGACCCGAGCCAAAACCTAGATCGACTTAACACCCGGTCTCCAAACCCAGTCCACTCCTCTTTTGTAATTGAAGACAGATGTCGAGCAGGTGACAGGTGGTCTGAAGCACAGAAGCGACAGAGTCTCTGCGCATTAAATAAGCACAGGTTATTTGTGCACGTGTGGCAGCTCATGCATCCTCTCTGAACAAGTGACCTGCCTTCACCATTGGGAGTTCTCTCACTTAACAGAGTATTGTACTGTATGACGGGACAATCACTGTCACCTGATGAGTCCTTAATATGTGAGCAGTTTAGGGTGCAAGCACAAGGACCATTTAGAGTCTTGGTGTGCATTTATACCCAGAGAACCACGAGTTTGAAAACCCCAGACAGCGTGGCCTCTCTAAGGATCTAAGAAATACAGGGACACTGCTCACCATTCGTTATTAGGTTCGTAATGAAAGTCAACAAGTCGACACTTTAAATGGGTTTTCATCGATAAGGCCGCTCGTGAGCTAAGCGATCGTTTTCATCAGCGCCGGAAAGTTCTGGAAAGCAGGCTCCAGGACATGCTAATTACAACAACAACAAAAAAAGACTTGAGGCTATGCTGGAGGACTTACAGCAACAGATCTCAGCATGTTTCAGTCGAGGCGTTGCTTTAAAGGGAAAGAGAACGTATACATTCAGAAAAAAAAAGCAAACAAAAAAAGGTTTTCCTACTCAAACTCCATTATCCGTCATTTATTACTGCAATAAAAAAAACATCTTAAACATAAAGCATGAGTTTACCGATAAAAGCACATTTTAGCAACCGACATAAACAGCTCGGGGGCGTCAAATTTAGTAGGGACACTAGGGACATGTCCCTACAGATATCCAGCGACTACTGTATTGTCCCTAGCAATAATTTTGATCAAACAATTAAAATATATAACCACTGTTGTCCATCTGTCTTTTCTTTTCTTTTTTTAAAAAAAATTCATGGTACACAAACGGTTAACAGATCTCGTGCTCTACTACGAGTCCCGCCTCCCTAACCCACGTCGCTAATAGGACTGATTGGCTTTGCCGTTTCTTCCTAACGCGCGAGAGGCTGTAGCTACATCCTGCAGCTTCGTCAACTAGATGCGCATCATGCAGGCTACCGGTACGTGAGGAAGACACCATCCTTATACCAACAGTTCTGTTCAATTGCATGTCATATTGATTCAGGGGAAATCCCATAATAACGTTACGAGTGGCTAACATTTGTGTTGATTTGTGTGTGTGTGTGTGTGTGTGTGTGTGTGTATACTGTCATATATCAAGGAGGTAACTCTGGACTTCATTTCCCAGCAGCCGCTGCACCATACTACATCACATGACCAGCTGCACCTGTATCACGTTTCTGTTTAACGAGCACTCCTATATATAGCCACTGTTTGTACTGCTTCCTCGTCTTACCTATTGTCTATCCATGCTTTGGTCCACGCGTCGATGTTTCGTTTTGCCAAAGTATTTTGCCTCATGTTATTGCGTCTTTGTTTGTTGTTCGTTTGTTCATTAAACTGTGTGAAGATCTGCGCTTGCTTCCGTATCCAACTTCATAACGCGACATATACTTTGACTTGTGTAGTAGCTCCTAATTCCAACCTTTCTTTTCGTCAAAGTGTAAATCACTTAAAATATTCTCTCAATTTCTAATATGTCGCGTGAACAATAATGGTAATAATATTTACCTAAGCCATAAATGTTTTCCTTAACCACATCTTTCTTTAGCTCTCTGAATTCCTCGTCCTCGTAATTAACATAAAGTACATCAAATTGCACGGATAGCTAGTTAGTTAGTTAATCGCATTACAAAAGACTAAGGGAAATGGGTAAGTGTATATGAATTCCGACTGTAAAGGGACGACTGTGAAGCGAGACCGTTATCCTCTGTGGTGAAGATTTTGGTGGATTCACATCATGTTTGTGAGGGGGAAAAAAAATTATTCGAGTCTGGCGTCTTTACTCTCTCTCAATCTTTTTTAAAGGGACCAAAAGAACAGGAAGTTCCCGGGTGAATACTGACTGCGTCTCCGCATCAGTCCAAAACAAAGTAGTATCACATCTGGAAGTGCAGAAACAGGGTGCCGCAGTGGCCCGAATTTGCAAGGAAGACATCACACTGAGCACGTGTCTGCAAGCGAACGCCTCAGTAATCCCTCGCTCCACAGCACAATAAACGTGGAGTAAATGAAACCCGCACCTGCTGCTGGGAAGCGCTCGGCTGTGACCGTCCCGAGGTCCCAGCTCTCATTCCCACACCTAGTACCTTACAGGAAAGTCTGAAAGGCCATAGCAAATCAACTACCACAGCGACAAGCTCTGAAAGGAATGACAAATATCAAAAGACAGAAGAAAGCAAAGCAGAGACGTGAATAACGTGCAAAACAGACATCCCGGGGGGTGTTTTTCACCTATATCATCCCATCAGCTGGGCTAATTTTAAATATGTAATGGAGGCAGCTGTTATACAGAAAGAGCGGCGATTTTTTAGCAATCGGATTAAGAAAACAAGCACAGCCTCATTTCTTCCGGGAAAAAAGTAACATAATGGTGATAAATAAGACGACCTGACAGGGGAATCAATAAGAGTTGAATCAGTCGGTGGACAAAAAGCAGTTTCTTTTCTTTTCTTTTTTCTTTATTGCTCCTGTACTTCTGATACATCTTCGGTGTCTTGGCTCACGTTTAGGATTTACAACGTGAGCTTTGAAACAGTTTATATACTCACACACGTTATTAAGAGGCTCTGTGCTGTGCTCGTCCTGCTATGTAGCTATAGTGATACGAAAAATTTATAATAACACGCTCATGCCTTAACGCGAGGGCATTAAAATGAGCTGCGGTTATTTACTGCAATAAATCTCCTCTCATGCAAAACACCCAGGACAATAATAATAATAATAATAATAATAATAATAATAATAATGATGATGAACAATGAATCAGCTGTACTACTGTACGAAACTGAAAAGCGCCAGTGATGCTTGTTAACATGACTTATAACACAGCGCTGTGGAATTCTCGATTCCGATTGGTCAGAAGGCGTCGATTAATCTTCCTCGGCACGAGCTCCGAGAGTAGTTTCAGCCGTAAGGCAAATCACGGGTTTTATATCGATGAGCTAAAATTCGTTCGTTATTTAGCGCTTATTGAAGGAGTCAACAATGTCAGCGTTTGGTAACATTCAGTCGGTTTTCCGCAGCGGGAAAGTCTGTTTGTAGGTCTTCTAACATACGAGGTAAGCTGTGCCTTATTAAACAGTCCCTGGACAGACTTCACCATGGCAGAAATGAACGCAAAATCAAGGAAACCTGAGCGTGGAATTTTTCTAAATCACAGCAGATGTGGTGCCAAGACGGCAAATTCTGAAAAAAAAAAAAAGGCCGCAAGAAAATTGAGCATTTATGGCGGCAACAATTACATGAAAACTGCAAAAAAAAAAAAATGCAACTATAAACCGATAAAAACTACGACACATTGTTTAAAAATAAATCCATCAAAATAGTTGGCAAACTGCTGCATTATACGAGCACTAAAAGACTTTGATTGAGGGTGATTAATTTTTCCTATAACAGCATGTCCCAGGCAACAGTCACAGAGACACAGAGATCTGGCCTGACACAAAAGTGTCCTTGTTTATCTATTTATAGTTACAGTTAACATCCCGGAATGTCGTAAACAAGTTACCGGTAGTTCCTGATCGAAATGATAACCTGTTAGAACAAGCGCACTGATATAAATAAACCTTGCAACCGAGGTCCTGACTCTCTGCGGTCGTTAAAAATCCCAGGATTCTTCTGGTAAAGGAGTCGGGGTATAACGCCGGTGTTCCGGTGAAATTCCCCCATTGGCCCTTCACTATCACGGCCCCCTAATAATCTCCATCTCGGTATTGGCTACATCACTCTCTCCACTCCACTAATAGCTGGTGTGTGGTGGCGTTCTGGCGCACGATGGCTGCCGTCGCATCATCCAGGTGGGTTCTACACACTGGTGTTGGTTGACGAGCCCCTCCCAGATGCGTAGAGTGTCTAGAAAAGCACTACACAAATGCAACTGTTATAGAAAATGAATCAAGCATTATTCTTTCCTTTTCTTTTAACAGATAAGTCCAGTTGTCATTATGTTGGTAGCAGGTTAAATATTGAGATACATCTCTAGGCATCTGAGTGTCTACACGCTGAAGGAAAGGGCGAGTGGAGTTCAGACAGGAATTGTCTAAGATAGCCAGACTTCATGAGACAACAGGTAAGCAGCACACCAGCATCCTTGATGAATCCAGATCATCCTCCATGAGTGTTAAACAGGTCACGGAGTATGCTTACTGCTTCGGGAGTCCCAACATAAACAGCGTTAAGTTCGTCCACGTCCCTTACACTGACACAACACACACCAAATGCAGCACTGAGGCCACACGATCGACCTCGATCCTGATGTCGGAGCAGCGGACGAAGCACTGACGCAAAGCAGAGCGTTCATGCATGAGCCGTGAGAACACGAGCAAAATAACTCACAAGCTGTTTGGTTTATTCTCCGCTAATAAGGAGGGATGTACGATCGAGCATGGCCTTGCAGCCTGAGAGCGCGCGAGAGAGAGAGAGTGAGAGAGAAAGAGAGCGAGAGCAAGAGCGAAAGAGAGAGCAAGAGAGAGCGAGAGAGATAGAGAGATAGAGAGTGAGAGAGAGAGAGAGAGAGAGAGAGAGGAGCAAGAGGGCGAGAGAGAGGGGGAGAGAGAAAGAGAGCAAGAGAGAGAGAGAGAGCAAGAGGGCGAGAGATAGAGAGCAAGAGGGCGAGAGAGAGGGGGAGAGAGAAAGAGAGCAAGAGAGAGAGAGAGAGCAAGAGGGCGAGAGATAGAGAGCAAGAGGGCGAGAGAGAGGGGGAGAGAGAAAGAGAGCGAGAGCAAGAGGGCGAGAGATAGAGAGTGAGAGAGAGAGAGAGAGAGAGCGAGCAAGAGGACGAGAGAGAGGGGGGAGAGAGAAAGTGAGCAAGAGAGAGAGAGCAAGAGGGCAAGAGAGAGAGAGAGGGAGCAACAGAGAGAGGGGGGGGAGGGAAGGTAATAGGGGCAGACAGAGATAGGCAGACAAAATGAGAAGTGAGAGGAGGGGAAACTTGTACAGAAGAGAGAGAAGGACAGGGAAAGGAAAAAGAAAAGAAGACAGAAAGTGAAAGATTTAGAAATGCAGAGAGTGGGCGGGAGAGAGACAGAAGGAGAACGAAGAGAGGGAAAAAAAGAAAGAAAGAGGCAGAGAGTGGGAGGCTGCAAGAAAAAAGTAAGACTGAACAGGGCACACAGAGGGTTGGAGAGATGTATAAAGAAAGAGACAGGGAAAAGGAGAGGCCAGAGAGCGAGGGAGAGAAAGAGACACTGGGAAAGAAGAAGAGAAGGAGAGACAGAGTGGCAGACAGACGGAGAGATTAAGAGAGGACGAGAAAAAGAGAGTGAGACCAAGAGAAAAAAATACTGAGTGTGAGAAAGAGAAAGGGACAGACATGGAGAGATACAGAAATACAGAAAAGGGGAAAGAGAGTAAGACAGGTGAAATGAGTTGAAAAGAAGAAGAGCGAGAGAGGCAGGGAGGGTGAGAAAAGAAGCAAAGGAAAGAGAGGGACAAAGGGGATGCAGAGACAGTTAAACTGTGAGGACGTGGATAAGGACGAGAAAGAGCAAAAGACGTAAAAAGAAAGATGAAAAGAAACAGGCAATGATGAAGAGAGAGTGGGAGAGGAAGATGGAAGGAGTGGCGGCCAGAAATCTGCAAAGAAGTGTGGGGAAATAGAAAGGGAACTGGAGGCAGAGGAGAGGGAGACGGAGAGAGAGAGACAGACTGGGATAGAGCTAGAGATGAAGGGAGGGTAGAAGAAAAAGAGAAGGCGAGACATAGAGACACACAAGAGAGAAAGGGGGCAAAAAAAATTGGAATGAAGAAGTGAAAAGAAGCAACGGAGCGAGAGATTGTAAACAAAGCGAGAACGACAGAAAGAAGAAGAGAGCACTATAGAGAAAGAGAGAGATCCAAAGACCTCAGACACAGAGTGTGGGTGTGTGTGAGAGAAAGAGAGAGAGAGAGAGAGAGAGAGAGAGAGAAGAGAGAGAATGAGACAGGCAGAGAGAGAGAGAGAGAGAGATTGATTTGATTTGTAACAGAACTTTATTCACACCAAAAAAAAAAGTCCTTTCGAACCGTTACATGTGAACACCTTTGGGGGAACATCTACCCCTCGCTTAAAAACAAAAGAAGAGAAAAGAGGGGGTAAGAAGGAGAGGAAGAGGGAAAAGAGAAAAAAAAAAGATAAAAAAGGAACCCCATCAGATCTCCCCCAAAGATCCCCCTAGAAAATAAATAACAAGAGTAACACATCATAACACCAACATACTATTAACAATTCCTAAACCTCAAAACCCTTAGTCATTCCGAATCAGTTCCCAACAGTTCACTTCTTGCGATTGCTGCCCATTTCTTCAATCTGTAACGTCTCCTGGGGGACATTACTCCCCATGGAGTGCTGTGCAGAGCTAACGAAGGCCTTCCTGTCCGGGGAAGAAGTTGGTCAGGACGACGTTGCGTTTCCCTTTAGTCATTTTCAGGAACCGGTGATCTGTTCCTGGGTGTATAGGCGCACAGGTTCCTGTGGGCGGTTAAAAACATACGGGTCTGTTTGCGGTGGTCTTCCTCCTCCATGGATTACGTTTCCTGAAGATCCATCCCCACACTCCGAGCTCGAGTCCTCGGACATCTCGTCATCATGTTTGATGGGTACTCCACCCTTTCCATCCGTCTCCCTATTCTGTCCATTTTAGGATCTTTATCATCAACATTCACGTCTTGTTGGTGCTCCTGCGCGGTAGTGTGGGCTATTCCTCCACTTGTGCGCAGGCTCTGTCAGGCTTGAGACAGGGTCGCCGGGCGGTATCATTGGTATCGCTGGTTTCGTTGGTGCCGGGACGGGGCCCTTTATCGTTGCTGGTGCCGGTTTCGTTGCTAGTGCGGGAACGGGTGTCGGTTTTGTTGCGGGCGGGGACCGGTGTTATTTTACCGCTGTGGCGGGACGGGTGTCATTTTATTGCCGGTGCGGGACCGGGTGGTCAGTATCGTTGCTTGTGCTAGGACGGGTGTCATTATTATTGCTGGCCGGGAGGCGGGTGTCGTTATCGTTGCTGGCGCGGGACGGGTGTCGGTATCGTTGCTGGCGTTGGGACGGGTGTAATAACGTTGCTGGCGTGGGGACGGGTGTCGTCATCGTGCCGCGCGTGGGGACGGTGTCAACGCTATCACTGGGCACCGCGGTAGCCCCGGTGGTGTGTGCTGCACTGACCTCTTCCTGCTGTGACCTCGGTGAGACGTTACACCCCTCTGCTCTGGGTTCTTGTTCTCCAGTGACCTTCTCCTGGCTGTCTCGCGCTGCTGCTGCTGGCGCGCCGCCGTCTCCCCGGAGCTCTCCGCTGCGCCCCGCTTCGCGCGGGCAGCTCAGCCGCTTTGTGCCGACCTCCCCACACCCAAAGCACCTCAGGCGCTCGGTGGTGGCGGGGTACGGTGTAGCTTTTGCCGCCGCGTGTTTCGACTTTAAAGTTAACATCCACCGTTTGTTCCCGGTTATTTAGAAACATATACACCTGTCTCCGAAACGACAGGACGTGTGTCACCGCGTGGTCTCTACAACCGAACGGGAGATCGGACATGGGGCCGCGAATTTGCCGAATCGAATCAGCTCGTCCACTATTGGCCCGTCTCCCACGAAGGGGGGCACATTGGAAATCACTACCCTCGCCGGAGTAGAGAGGGGGTAATGTCTAGCAGGTCATCATTTAGCACTACCACACTTTTACACAGCGTGTCGACGAGTTTTCCTTTTTCAGGAAGATCACCACAGCTTTGTCCATTCGGGAGGCGGAGTGGATGTTCTCACACCCGACCCGGCCTCCCACCGCCAGCAGAATCTCCTCCACCTGTTCTCCATTAGCCGGCCACACACCTGACGCCATGGCGGAGAGATAGCTTCCTCCCGCCCCGGAGGCCGGCCTCGCTCACCCCTCACCGACTCACAAGTTTCCACCAAACACTTATAAAGCACTTTCAGACAATTTAAGAAAAAACTGAAAAAACTCGCGCAAAACGATCTTCAAAACTCCGAAGCACTCTCGCGTCCTCCACCACGCTCACTCTTCCGCCGCGCATGCGCAGAAAGAGAGAGAGAGAGAGAGAGAGAAATGAGACAGGCAGAGAGAGAGAGAGAGAGAGAGAGAGAGAGAGAGAGAGAAGAGAGAGAGAGAGAGAGACAGGCAGAGAGAGAGAGAAGAGAACACACAGAGAGAGAAGGAACAGGCAGGCAGAGAGAGAGAGGAGAGACAGACAGAGTGAGTGAGTGAGAGAGAGAGAGAGAGAGAGAAGAGAGAGACAGGCAGAGAGAGAGAGAGAGAGAGAAGAAAAGAGAGAGAGAGAGAGAGAGAAAAGGAGACAGGCAGAGAGAAAGAGAGAGAGAGAGAGAGAGAGAGAGAGAGAGAGAGAGAGAGAGAGAGAGAGAGAAGAAGAGACAGGCAGAGAGAGAGAAAGGGAGAGAGAGAGAGAGAGAGAGAGAAAAGGAGACAGGCAGAGAGAGAGAAAGAGAGAGAAGGAGACAGGCAGAGAGAGAGAGAGAGAGAGAGAAGGAAACAGGCAGAGAGAGAGAAAAAGAGAGAGAGAGAAAAGGAGACAGGCAGAAAGAGAGAAAGAGAGAGAGAGAGAGAAAAAGAGACAGGCAGAGAGAGAGAAAAAGAGAGAGAGAAAAGGAGACAGGCAGAGAGAGAGAAAGAGAGAGAGAAAAGAGAGAGAGAGAGAGAGAGAGAGAGAGAGAGAGAGAGAGAGAAAGGAGACAGGCAGAGAGAGAGAGAGAGAGAAAAGGAGACAGGCAGAGAGAGAGAGAGAAAGAAGAGAAGGAGACAGGCAGAGAGAGAGAGAGAGAGAAAAGGAGACAGGCAGAGAGAGGGAGAGACAGACAGAGAGAGACAGACAGAGAAAATGAACAGGCAGAGAGTGAGAGAGAGAGATTTCCTGTTCTCTTTGTCGTTCTTGTTCTCACGGTCTTCCAGAAGAAAACTATGACGAGGATATTGTACAGTATACAGTCCTGCTAATAAAGTTTTATAAATGAAACTCAATTAATAGATGGACAGAGAAAGAGCGAGAGAAAGAGCGAGAGAAAGAGCGAGAGAAAGAGCGAGAGAAACAGAGAGAGAAACAGAGAGAGAAACAGAGAGAGAAACAGAGAGAGAAACAGAGAGAGAAACAGAGAGAGAAACAGAGAGAGAGGTGGATGAGCGAGGTGAAATAAGTTGTGCTCTCTAGCTTTATTTAAGTCAGGAATGTCAGGAGCAGCTCTTAAAGACTCGGACAGCGTGGTGAAGAGGGGGAAACGACACACCGTATTAGATCATACTGTAGGGAAATGATCCCTCGCTCCATTCTTGGCTCTCGCGCTCAGCCTCTCACACATGTACAACGTCAGAGTAGAAGTTGTAAACCTCGGTAGGTTCTCCATCGTTCCGGCCGGGTACTGCACCGCACAGAGCAGGGCGACCTGCCAGGAACTCCTGCTCTCTAATGTCAGCTGACCCAGCTGCTCTGATCCGATCTGATCCGATCTGCTCTCTGAAGCCACGTTCAAATGCTTTACATGTGTAAAAGAGCAGAAAAATCGCTGCATCTGCAGTTTTACCGAGGACTGCCCGAGACCTCGGCTGATGAAAGACAGAGAGACGTCGACTGGAACTTCCTGACGTGACCCACGTGCTTTAAAACCCAATAAAAGCAAGTCTAAACGTATCAAAGCAGAAAATACAAGCGATACAGAAATAGTCCAAGACCGCGGCTTGGACCTTGCAACAAATAACAGAACCGGTGGGGTTCGAATAGATAAGCGAATCAAAGGGTAATTCGCGGCAACGCCAGCTGAACTCGCTGATTGATCCGAGTGGGCGTGGTTTAATATTCTAAGGAGCACGCTTGACTGACATGCCACGGACTCGTGTCCCCAAACTCAAGCAGAGGCGAGGAGTATTTTGATTATCGATTAATCCATCATTCATCGCAGGAGCGGCGTATCTCGGCCACAGGCAGGAGTGTGCTAGCGAAGGGGTGGGGGAGGGGAGGGGGGCTGGGTAATGCTAAACAAGCAGCTCAAACAGCGGCTATGTCCCATATTAGCACACACGCACACGACTATCAGCGCTGGAGTTATGGAAGCGTAACACTAAGAGGACACTAACAGCTCCTCTGAGAATCCCTCGCGCACATCACAGGAGGTTCAAGCCACGACGACAGGCCTTTAAAGTTTCAGTTTCAGGAAGCGAGGCTGACGGAATCAGAATGTACGCGGCCCGAGGCTAGATCTTCAGCATGGGCCGAGTCTTTCTTAGAAACCTTTTGGCCTGTGACCGCTTAACTAACCGTAAACCGAGCGACTGTTTAATCCTCAAGGCGATTGCTCTTAAACAGCACTTTATGAACGGCAGCCAGAAGTGCGGATATGAAGAGGGGTTTCCGTTTCCTCTCGTCGTCTCGTTAAGCCATCGAACTACACGGTATTGTGACGTGGACGCGTTCACGATTACAAATACCTTCATGGCAAGATTCAGCAAGATTCATCACCCCATCGAGTTATGTTTTCCATCCATCCTCTAGATCACGGGGAACCTGGAGCCTACCCCAGGGGGCATCGGGCACGAGGCGGGGTACACCCTGGATGGGGCGCCAATACATTGTAGGGCACAATCCCATACACACTCACTTATACACTACGGACACTTTGGACATGCCAGTAAGCCTACCATGCATGTATTCGGACTGGGGGAGGAAACCAGAATACCCAGAGGAAACCGCTGCCGTCACATGATTGGCTGATCTGGATAAGTGCCTGAATGTGCAGGCGTACCCTTTGGTCAGTTCTTCCGAATCACGTCTCACCGTTATCCACTCGGATGGAGATTTATTGTTTGTGTGTCAGTGCCCTCATTCTCCTCGCGCAGTGTGTGTTCTGTCCGATAGTCTCCGGAGTTCAGAGTTCAGGGTTCACACAGCAGCAGATGAAGCAGTAAGCAAGGTCACGTCCCGCTGTTTGTTTACACAGCAGTGCGACTGCAGGGGCCAAAGTTGCCCTGACATCAAGCGCTCGCTTTCTGATGACGCAAACCGGCACAGCCGAGCACTCATGGAAACTCGATTTGGTGAAATGAGCGGCCGTGCTTGTTGACAGCAGCGGCTAAAAAGCTAATTGGGACACGCTTTATGTCCGGGAACAGCGGTAATTTATAGAATTCAGTGCAAATTCGGGAACAAAACCCGGTCCAGTCGGGCTACAGGTGAATAAAATAATAAAAAGAAGCCACTTTAAGTTCTTTTTTTTTTGCACATGTTGGGTTGCATTATATACTGTAAATTAATAGTTAAGGCTGGTTTTTAAAAAAAATCATTTTAATGTAGGGATTGTATTCTTTCTGTCATAAAACTTTATTTAAAAAAAATTTAATAGTCTCTACTTACACAGTAGTCTAAAGTCTAGCCTAAATGCCATAAAGGTAAATATAAATAAAATATTTACAAATAAATAATGAGGGGAAAAAAGCTCCCAGTGTTGGCATTGTAAGTGATAAATAAATAAATAAATAAATAATTATATATATATATATATATGTCAGTTATTAACTAACAACTAATACATTAGGCAATACATATATATATATATATATTCATTATCCTTTGATGTCTCTTTTCCATTCTTTGCTTAAATGATGGTATATTGATAAGCTAGTCGTGCGTGCAGAAAATACTCACCAAACAAAACCAACCCATAACTGTCTAGTGTAAATCTCATGTAATGGCGCCCACGAATGCAGTTTAATGATTTTTGCGTGATATACTGCATTCTACTTAACATCAAATAGTACACAGTAGATACTCGAACATTACCAAGACATGTAGCGGATACATTCGGCTGCACTGAGATGTTGCACTTAATGCATGTGGAGAGCTTCATGAAAACGGGAAAAGCACCCATTACATGCGCTCGGTGTATAATCACACCTGGGTGTAGTCTGAGTATCTGCGCATAAAGCAGCTGTGAAAGCAGGACTGAAAGAGCACTCAGAGTGCCGTCCCTGTGATCTGGGCTTTCAGGTTTCCTCGTCGAGAGACTGCTGTAGAGCACCACTTAACACCCAACAAACACCACTTCATTCTGGCACATTTACAAATGGTCTCAGCGGGCTCCAGTTCAAACCACGGCACTGGCAAGAAAAACAGGGAAAGCACTGATTTGGCCAATAGTGCACGTGGCAGCCTGGGAAAAACCCTTCGCATGGTCACATGTTGACATTTTCCGTGACTAGATATAGTTTTGAAGACGGCAGACCTCAAGTGTGTCGCTCTTTTGCATGGACCTCAATCACAAGTTCTGGAGAAAAAGAAAATCGCATTTCGAGAGCGAAATCCAATGAAATTCCATAAAAAACCCCACACCGACCTTTACATATACACTGATAACCTTGTTTATTAATGGAAATATAACACCACTCACAGTGTTTCAACACAAGCCTCGTTTTCCCCTTATATACACACACAGTTGTGCCCAAAAGTTTGCATACCCCTTGCAGAATCTGCTCGATCTTAATACTGTTAACAAAATAAGAGGGTTCATAAAAATCCCGTGATGTTTTGTATTTATTCCTGTCCTGAATAAGCTAGCTCACACAACAGATGTTTACATATAGTCTACGAGACGAGATAATAGCTGCCATTTATATACATTACCCCGTTTCAAAACTTTACATACCCTCGATTGTTAATCCCGCGTGTCGTTACCTGGATGAGTCGACGACATGATGCGTTTATGTCGTGTGAGAGTTCTTCACGAATCCCTTATTCGTCCTGAGCAGTTAAACTGCCCGCTGTTCTTCATTAAAGTCCTCCAGGTCCTGCACGTTCTTTACTTTTCCAGCATCTTCAACATATTTGAGCCCTTTCCAACAGTCGCTATATGATGTCCAGACCCGTCTTCTCACACCGAGGACGACCGAGGGACTCATACACGACTGTTACAAAAGGTGCAAACGTTCACTGATGCTCAAGAAGACGACACGATAGATTAAGAGCCGGGGGGAGGGGGTGTAAACTTTTGAACAGGATGATCAGTGTAAACTGTTATTATTTTGTTTAAAGAACGGACGCTAAATAAGGTATTTACATGTCTCCCAGAGGACAAAGTACTAACAAATTACACCGATCATCCTCTTCAAAAGTTTACACCCCCTGAAGCACAAGGGTGAATATGTAGTGATTGAGAGCTCACCATCCAATCAGATACAGAGAGCATTCACGCCCTTCTAAAAGCACTGACAGTATAGCTCGCAGTATACAGTGGCTATCGCATCTTCATTTCACCCAGCCATAATCAAAACCATCGACTAATCGCTCAGTAGTGGGTTTCTTTCATCTTTTTGTCAATATATAATTTCGCACATCCCTACAATAAAACACATGTGCGCAATCAGCGTCGCTCACAGAGGTCCGATCACAGCGGACACGGTCGTAATTCCGAGCGAAGGTCAGACACCTGACATGATTATTATTGACAAATCCATGATTATAGACTGGAGATGGAAAGGACTCGATAAAGCTGAAGTCTCACAAGCAAGACAAATATGTGCAAGAGATCCCCAAGGTCAAATTAAACTGACCGAAGGGCAAGTGTTAAATTAGCGGAAATCTGTTTCCACCGTTTGAAGACGTGGGTATGGTCGCAAATTTGATCGAACATGCCTATTCCATGCTAACTGCATTAGCGTGTCAGTAAGGACTTTTTTTTATTATTAAAAACTGAAATATATTTCATCTGTTTGAAAAGATTCAATGTTTCAGATAATGTTTCAGAGCGTGTTAGGAAATAGACCGGTCTGTGATGTTATCTGCAGAGACAGAAGAGCTGCAGGTTCTCCAAGAGGGCTTTAACGACCTAGTATCGGATTTCCACATAAAGCTACGTCGCAGATATTTTGAGCGGTTTTAAACCGAAAGGCAAGTTGTGACTTGATTTCAGTTCTTTCTTGGTAGATGTCTGCGCGAGTCTAGTATTTCCTTTCATGCTTTGAAGCTTTTCAGTTCATTATTTTTTGAAGACATCGTCACTGGAGGAAAGGAGTCTTCTCCTTTAAATTAATAAATAAAAAATTCAGTCTGTCAGCTACTGTCACATCCAGCTCCATCACCGCTCCATGAGCCACCACTCTTAATCCCAGTCTAGTCCGGATATTACAGCAATCTACCTCACCTGAGCTCTAATGCACTTGCTTCCTGTTTTTTGATTACTCCGTGTATTTAAAGACCACACAGTTCTTTGTGAGGTTTTCTCATTTTGCTTGTTCCTGTATTGTCTTATACATACATACATATACATATATATATATATATATATATATATATATATATAAATTTTATGTCTCTTCTTCCTTTGTCTATTTTTGAGCTGTTCCCTGATGCTCACTGACTACGTTTACATGGACTGCAGTAATCTAATTATTGACCTTATTCTGAATAAGACTTATAATATTATAATAAGACATAACATAATAATATAATATTAAGGTGTTTACATGAGTCGCTTTTAGAAGACTCCTTTCATGTTCAGGTTGCACATGTTATAAATCATAGATGGATTAACGGCACACGTCATGACGTCCGCACGCCACGACGTCCCCTCCAGAATTTCACGTATCGACGTACAGTTGGTCTCCGTTATGGTACCGTATACAGTGTTTCATGCTTCAAGTGCAGTTAATTATTAGCCAAGCCATACGTGCAGATAGACGACCGCTTGAAGCCGTGGGCTGCGTCGCAAACCGTGTACTTACCGTCTATATAGTAGCTGAGATACGTCTATTTCACTTCCTATTATACAGCAGGTAAGTACGCGGTTTGGGACGCAGCCGTGCTCTCTTGTTTACCGTAAAACGGTTGAGCGCTGCCGTGTGTGAACGTGTCCTGTCGCACAATGCGGTGAAAACTCTCACACGACGTTAATAGCGTGATTGAGGTGTGTACACGTCTGTAATACACGTCGATAATGCGACTAAAACAGGAATACTCCACACGTCTTAATTCCACTTGTGTTTACTTCGAGTGTGACTTTAATCAGATTAAGGTCATCAATAATCTCTGTTTACATGCTAGTTTCTTAATCAGAGTATCGTCTCAATTGGGTTTATATCGGATTATCGTTGTCCATGTAAACGTACTGAATGTTGGTGCAATCAATTGACCTGTGCATATTTGACTAGGCCTTTTACCTGACGATTTGGACTGTTCTACATCCTCATAACACCGATGTGCTGTACTCTCGCTGCTTTTCTGCTACATTTAATTCTACGAAGTTTCGTGATTGAATTGAAATAAAGTGATCGTTCGGACAATTCTGGCGCATCTAACGCAGTCCTTACGTCGCATCCACGGCATCTGCTTACAGGAAATATTTTGACATTTGACATCAAAGGCTGTTGGTGACAAGTTAATGCGCTCCAACTTTTCCATTAAGGCTGTGAACGTGACATTTTGCTTGTACCGAGTCGTGGAAATGTGGAAAATCTCCAAAAAAATAAATCCAAGTCAAACTTTGGGACATAAGCAGTGTTCAAAATATTTATTTTTTTCGAACGAAAAAAAAAAAAGCATGCACGATGTAACGTCTAGCGAATAATCGGGATGAATGAAGAGATTCCTCGTGCACATCTGGGTCAGTAAGTGTTTGGATGTAGAAAATCCTCTGGACTTCCGCACTAAAACCTGCGTTCTACTCACGTAAAACCACGTCAAGAAATGAAGTGAGCTTGATAAAAGACTCAGCACTGGTGACAGATGGCATGTGGGCTGTTCCAACCGCATCGTTTGTACTTTAAATCGCTTCCAGGTGCTCTTATTGATTTCACATGCTGAGCCGAGGCTCGGCGGAAACGGTTCTGCGCTATTGATCTGAAGAGACGGTGTTCAGTTCCCACTGGTGCCTCTGTAGGGTCTTTGAGCAAAGCCCTTAACGCTCGCCCGACTGCTCCTGAGAAAGCCGGTCCACTGGACTGACCCTGTGTTATCAGCTGGATGTATTTCCAAGTTTGGAAATACGTGCAAAGAAAAGTTAACCTCTAATGGTCTGTGAAAAAAAATGCAAGTGGGATGGTGCGTTCTAATGGTGCGTTCACGCCGGCACACTCGAAAACGCTCTAATCTGGTCGCTACTCTGTTTCTATATGTGGTTTCTCTGGGAGCACCAAGCTAGTATGATACCCACACAAACTACAGAGTTAGTTATACAATGAGTATACATACGGAAAAAAAAGACTCTAATGAAAATCAGCTAAAATGCAAAATGCGAAAATTTAAAATTCTGGAGAGGATCTACTTGCGTATAAAATGCATCTAGCTGCAATGCATCATGGTCTACTGCAGTGTAGAATTGTACGTGGATATTATATTGTCATATTGTCTATTGAGCTAGGTAGTGGGCGGGATTTGGCAAATGACCTAACTGAGCAAAAATGGGGTCAAATAAATAAATAAATACAAGTAGGTGTAAAAAGTGGTGGATCAGTGGCTAAGGCAGTGTAGTTAGGTGTGTACTCGGGCAGCGGTGGATCAGTGGCTAAGGCAATGGGATACTGATCAGAAATCCAAGCATCAGTACGCTGACACCTTAAGCAAATTTATTAACCCTTTACTGCTCGGTTCCGTCCGTTCTCGCTTTATATAAACGCACGAGTCGTGTACATTTCTGAGACGGTTGCCAGATTGTGTCTCACAACGTGTGGGTCTCCACCTCCCCGCAATATTTTCACATTTTTTTTAAACAAAAACTGAAAGGTTGCACATGTGGGACCCTGTGACGACTTGCCTTAACCTGCGTGTGGATTGCAAACAGTTAACGCAATCTGGCAACCCTGATTTCGACACAACCCTCTCCTCCGGGTGCGTGTTACAGTCCTACCTCTGTTCGCTTGACGTAAAGAAAACCTGCATGGTCGATGTGAGCATGAGGAGTAAATCTCAGATAGGGACAGAATTATAATATGAATAATAACGGTGTGAATCGGAGGAGGATGGGATGAACCGAGAGGGCGGCGTTCTCTCCCGAACCCTCCCTCCGTCTGAACCCTGGTCGTTACATAATTACCGCAATCTTGCATTAGTTGTTTATATAAAACTGTTTACATAAAACTCAATATTGCTGTTTATATAACAGGGTAGCAGCCGGAATGTGAGAGTGAATGTGTGTGTGTGTGTGTGTGTGTGTGTGGAGCAGATAATATAATCACAGAACATTAATGACTGCATTCAAAGGAGGGAGGAAGAAAACAAAAAAACCCCCAGTTTTTATCCTTCCACACAACCTGGAAGACGAGACATGAAGGAAAGAGTGCTGCGAACCAGCTCGGTGCATAAATAAGCAATGAAACGTAGAGTTGGGTTCGGATGGAAATGGCTTAGTAAGGGATGTGACAAAAGGGATTTGACTCATTTGGATAGACAGAGTGACTCGAGAAGCTTCTAAAATAACACACAGCTACTGTCCGGTCACTTCAGGCTACACAAACTCCTCACAGCGTGACACACGCTCATGATGACCCAAGACACCAGAAAAGTGTGAATAAAACAAGGCGTACTGGGGGTGGGGGGGGAGGGGGGGGGTGAAAGCCCACTAGCCTCGATCTCAGCAATCGCTCGAAACACGTTCTAATTGATTCTAATTCTAAACGCTGCTGAATTCTCCATTGGTCAGAAGGTGTGGATTATTTTTCTATAATTAAATGGCTCACATAAATCACTGGTTCACATTGACGCGCTCATTCTCATGTGTTCTCGTTTCTATAGTAACCACGTATACATGGACTTGTATGGGGAATGCTTAACATAAATGCATTTTGTCGGATTTCGCGTCATTTTGTCGTGTCGACTTCGAGAGAGAGAGAGAGAGGGAGAGAGGGAGAGAGAGAGAGAGAGAGAGAGAGATAGAGAGAGAGAGAGAGAGAGAGAGAGGGCTAGAGAGAGAGAGAGCAGAGAGAGAGAGAGAGAGAGAGAGAGAGAGAGAGAGAGAGAGAGAGAGAGGGAGAGAGAGAGAGAGAGAGAGAGAGAGAGAGAGAGAGAGAGAGAGAGAGAGAGAGAGGGAGAGAGAGAGAGAGAGAGAGAGAGAGAGAGGGCGAGAGAGAAAGAGAGAGAGAGAGAGAGAGAGAGAGAGAGAGAGAGAGAGAGGGCGAGAGAGAGAGAGAGAGAGAGAGAGAGAGAGAGAGAGAGAGGGAGAGAGAGGGCGAGAGAGAGAGAGAGAAAGAGAGAGAGAGAGAGAGAGAAGCGAGAGGGAAAGAGAGGGAGAGAGAGGGAGATAGAGAGAGAGAGAGAGAGAGAGAGAGAGAGAGGAGAGAGAGAGAGAGAGAGAGAGAGAGGGCGGAGAGAGAGAGAGAGAGAGAGAAGGAGAGAGAGAGAGAGGGAGAGAGAGAGAGGAGGCGTAGAGAGAAAGAGAGGAGCCCAGAGAGAGAGAGAGAGAGAGAGGAGAGAGACAGAGAGAGAGAGAGGGAGAGAGAGAGAGAGAGAGGGAGAGAGAGAGGAGAGAGAGAGAGAGAGAGAGGGAGAGAGAGAGGGAGAGAGAGAGAGAGAGGAGGGAGAGAGACAGAGAGAGAGAGAGAGAGAGGGAGAGAGACAGAGAGAGAGAGAGAGAGGGAGAGAGAGAGACAGAGAGAGAGAGAAGAGAGAGAGAGAGAGAGAGAGAGAGAGAGAGAGGCCGGTGAGGGAACAGATGTTTGTAGCTGCTATAACACAAGCGAGAACAGGAACTAACTTGGTTAGAATAGTAACTATGAACAGATAAAAAGCATGACGCGTCATTCTTTAATGGAGAAAGTACTCCTGGGAAAACTGCTTCGGCATCAGAGGAATAAAACGCTCCAAAACAATCAGCGTTGCCGTGGTAACAGTAACTCTGCTTCGCTGTGTCGTATTCTTTACACGGCACTGACAGGTTATCAGCGGCACACACAGGTCACTTTGTAGGTCCGTAAGTACCTATAGTAATTGGCTATCTCTTACACAAAGTATTGGCCCCCCCTGTACCCTGTCTATCAGTGGAAAAGAAACACCGCTGAGCAGATGTCGTTATACTGTACTATATATTATATAATATTATATATCATACAGTTTGGTTGGATTTAGTCTTCCACTCTTTGGCCACGTATTTGTCTCGATGGGTTTTGTTTGTTTGTTTCTTTCTTTTTTCTGATGGGGGGGATGATGGTCTCCCTAAACACTCTGCTATCTTTTTATCCTCTTCTCCAACTCTGTAAAAGCTCGATGACTCTCACCGACTCTTGACTCGACTGCCTGCAGCGACGTGCTTGAACGTTTCTGTCTGAAAAATGGTTTGGATCTTTTAAATCGTTAGACTCCTTAAAAAGGCGCAACTGGATAGTACACAAGCTTCCGAAAAATAAAATGAAACTGCTGATCTAGACTCAGGGACGTCCGTTAGACGGCGAAGTCCACGTTACTGACTTCAAACTGAAGCAACATTGTTTACGGCGAAATCACAAACAAATGACCTTTTCTCAGGGGGAAATAATGAAAAAAATCTGCTCGTGTTGCCTGGACTCGCACGCTTCTTGTTGTTATGGTAACGCCGACACTTAACCTCACTCCACGCATGTGCATGACTTCAGACCGACCCGATCACAGGACCTGGCAGCTCGTCGTACGAGCAAGTAATAGACATCAGTATCTAATGAGGACCGGTCATGGCAGTAACGTTGACGTGAGGCGGTTCTACGATCGGTTCTTCCTGTTGAATATGACAGTACGTGTACGAGACAGAGACTCGTACAGAGGCCGCGTGCCGCCCAACGAAACGAAGAGACTCTATGCTAATGTCATTTATAAGCGAGAAAGAGGGATTTATTAACACAGCTGACACCAGCACCTACGTGCACCCGCTCGGCTCTGCGCACTTAGACAGATTTAATCAAGCCTCCGCTAATCCGTTTAGCGCAGAGTGTAAGAAGAAAAGAGGGAGCGTAATTGCCTATAAAGCTGAAGCGGGTAAAAACAGAACAGCCGATGTTAACTGAATCAATGGCTGTTAACGGTTTCCTATAGATTCACAGGCTGTGCTCGTCATTACCGAGCACATACACACCAGATAAACACACACGGCACGCACAGGCCTGATTATCTGCAAGGCTGTGAGAGCTAGCACATGTGTGGGTGTCATAAACTGGTCTTAAAATGCTTGTGACATTTTATGGGTGTGTGATGAAATGTAAATATGTCACAAGCCTAATAAGTTACATATAAACCTAATAAGTTACATATAAACATATATATAAAAATATATATATGTAATAAAATAATGGAGATGATTGAATAATGCCTCCATAAATGCGTGCGTGCGTGCGTGTGTGTGCATTTCAACATTAAAATCTTGTAAATAATTCAGATTTAAATGAAAGATTTTTCAAGGATTTGACATCCCGTGTGTGTGTGTGTGTGTGTGTGTGTGCGCGCATGTTTGGGTGCATGTGCATGGCAGAACATTATCCCATATCGTCCCCATGGCATGGCTACTTTAGCAGAGCTGCAGCTATTGATAAAAAGTTATTCTTAGCGTGTGTGAGTCGGCTACGCGTGGCATTCCGGGTCCTGACCTCCGGTCTCTGCACTTCTTGTGGTCAGACAGCTCAGACGCAGCATCATAACACTCACGTGGCGAGATATTTATACACCACTTCCATCTTATTACGATCATCTCACCCCCACACTCAAACTCGGTGTTCCTTTCTATTTTTAGAAACGGAAAAAAGATTAGCATCTAGCATCATAAAGGGGATTTCATTTGAAATTGCTTCACGCTAAACGCTAAACACAGGGAACATGCTATTATCAACAACAACAACAACAAACCCTCCATGTGTTCTTAGAGAATCTTGCAAATCCTCAATCAAACCCTGAACTACAAACCCGGTCACATGACCGGTCACACCACCCGCTACCGTAGTTCCAGTTCCACGCACTTCCACTGAAGCACCACCACCTGTTCCCGACCAGCGCACTCATGAAACCACGGACTTCCAGTGAAGTCTGTCGAACGAGAGTAAGACAAGTTTCAAGCTTTATGGTTCTTGGGGTCACGGTGGATCCATAGCCTGTCCCGGGATCACGGGATATGAGGCAGGATCCCGCGCTGGGTGGAACATCGGTCCAAGACAGAGCATGTATACATGCTCTGTACCACAGCACGTTACACAGCATAGCTCATTCGGATTCCTCAGCCACGCCATTTCAATAAATATAACACGCACCTCCACGCGTGGCGGTTCCTGAGTGCTGCTACTGTGTCCTGCTACTGAATACACACACACACACACACACACACACACGGGCCTAATGACTGCTAAAGATCGTCCAGGACTGATAAACACTCAGAGCCTCTGTGTGGGTGGGAGCGGCGTACAGGCAGAGATAGTGTGCGTTTCCCCTGAATTTTGTCTATAAAACAAAGCGGAACATCTTCTGTTTCATCTTTGGGTGACGAAAAACATAAACGCTTGAGGAAATTCACAAGAAAATATAGCAAATCACAACAAGCAACGAGGCCAGGTGATTACAGATGGCGATTACGTTCAGAGAAAACGAGGAACGAGGAAATGCTACGCGATTTATTACAGATGTTGAGAAGGTTCTAGAGGAAAAACCTGATCTCAGGTACAGGTTCGGGTCACAGGATTAAGTGTTGCTTAAAGTGTATTAGTGTAAATGAGTTACACATGTACAACGGTGTGTCCTCGTAAACGGTTTTCACACATCGTGTGTTTGCCAAGGCTCGATTTATTTGTTGTTTTTGTTCGTTCGGTTTAACTGGTTTCACTACGCCAAATTGTTTGCACGTGTGGACTGGTCCAGAAGTTCGAAACTGTGCTTGGTGGGTCGTTTACTGTTGATCCGCATAGAGGTCGATTCGTTTGACCTTCGGAGGTGGGTTTTTTTTTTATCACGGGAAAATATGAAATGACGTATAGCTGCGCTTCCGGTCAAACGTTCTGCAATTTGATACCGATCTCCGATCGGTCCGAGTACGACTGCAGTGACGCTGCAGAACCAGAATGACAGGGGGTGGAGTCAGACCTGATCCAGCTCTGCCTACTTAGCTGGAGTCGAAACAAAAACAGGGGGTGGAGACAACTCGGTGGATAAGTGTTTCGCTTCATCGTATGGGTTAGGATCAGGGATTTAGGAGATGTGGGATTAGGTCCGGCTCCGCCCCCTGGGAACATCGCGCATTTGATGTTCCTTCATTCCCATTCACTTAGCACTTGATTTATTTAGTTAATAAAAGTGAGAAAAACCTTCGTTTCTTCATGTTCGTGCAACATTTATGATTAGATATATCTAGACAATGTGCTGAACTGTTTCAGCACATGTAGGGCGCACGGTGGATTAGTGGTTAGCACGTTCGCCTCACACCTCCAGGGTCCGGGATTCCCGCCGGGGCCATGTGTGTACGGAGTTCTCCCCGTGCTGTGAGGGTTTCCTCCGGGTACTCCGGTTTCCTCCCCCAGTCCAAAGACATGCAGGGTAGGTTGATTGGCGTGTCTAAATTGTCCATAGTGTATGAATGGGTGTGAGAGTGTGTATGTGATTGTGCCCTGCTGGATGGACTGGCACCCTGTCCAGGGTGTACCCCGCCTTGTGTCCGATGCCTTCAGGGCCTCCTGGGATAGGTTCCAGGTTCCCCGCGACCCTGAAGAAGGAATAAGCGGTTGAAGATGGATGGATGGATGGATGGACTGTATGAACTGTATGACTTCCATCCCCTACATTAGAAATTATTTTTTTTTTAAAAATTAAAAAAATAACCCACTTCTTTCACATTTTGTGTTAAATGATGGACCTCCTTTTCCATTTCAGCCAAGCCTAATATTTCTGTGCAAATATATATTTTTAAGACTTGTCCATTCTGTTGTTTTGTTTATTTTTAATAGTTTCCAAATTAACTGGCAGTCAACAACACGCCCACATTACTCAAAGCTTCATTAGCTTACACTTTTCATTACATTCATTTCCATTTGTTGTTTAGCCATAAAAAAAAAATATTGCTTTAAATGTTTTGGAGCTTCTTTTAAAGAATAAAGAAAAAAAAACATGTCGAATCCTTGATATAAAGGCATGTCGTTCCACAGGGAGAGGTGATCGTTTTTCGTTTATGGCCATATGTTGAATTTCAGCAAGAATACAGAACAGTTGGTGCGGCGTTATTATCCGTTGTTTTTTTTTTTGTACTCGTCTGTAACCGATACGAGCAGCTAGCAGTTATTATGGTGATAAAAAAAAATGCAATAAGGCTGGCTGATATGATAATATGATAATGTGATATTGATATTGTGATATATTACAACCAAGCGCACTTTTCTCCTCAGAGTACAGCGGCTATAATCATTTACATTTACAGCGTTTAGCAGACGCCTTCATCCAGAGCGACCGATCAAAATCATATCATCTTAGGGCTGGTCCATACGACAATATAACCTCATCATTTCGTGATCAATGATGCCACACATTTTTTTTTTCCTGATATACTATGATATCTTTTCAGAACTTTTTATTTATTTATTTATTTATAAACAATAATCACAAACTGACTGGAAGTAGCTGATTTGATGCTTGATATGATTTTTGTCTGTAAATCTTTCCTCTTTAAGATTGTAAAATGTTACAAATTATTAATATTGTTCGCCTTGTCAAACTGTATATCGTGATACATCATGTAGCATAGAAATGCTTTCGAGAATCGTGATTTGATGGGTTTTTTTTTTGTTTTTCATATCGTTCAGCCATTATTGCTATGCTAGTTCACGATCAAGCTAAAACCCTCTATAGTACTATAATCTATACACGACACTAGATACTATATAGTATCTAAACAACCTCTCTTGATGCTAATTGACTTCAGATTTACTGTCACTTTGTTTGCTAAACCATACCAAAACCCCTAACATATATACTGTATATATATATATACACACACACATTATTGATAAAACGTCTCCAAATATTGTTATAGGACTGTGGGGAATTCCTTGGCTCTGATTGGTGTTGATTAATCTTCAGCAACAGCAGCAAATCCCAGGTCTGCATTAAAGTGCACATTATAATACATGCTATCGTTTCCATAGTAACAACTAATTCACAGGGACTTGTTTGGCAGACGCTCCATGTAAACAGCTTTATATAGACAATTGTTCAAAATTGTATGAATTTTTCATTTTTCGTTCAGCATTTATGGAAGGAGTCTCCAGTATTAGAGGCACAGCTGTAAATTTGAGCGTTCTGACCTGGGAAAGTCTTCATGGTTCCTTGGTAACATACAACGAGCTGTGGTGTTTGGTCTTCCTGTTTATGGCTGATATAACTAAAAATACTGCATAAAGGAACTAGCTTGGTTCACAGACAGTCCACAACATTAAATACAAGTCCTGTAGGAAACTGTTCGTGTTAGTCGCAAGTTCTTGTGGCAGAAGAGGAATAAAACACTTTGGGACGTGCTCTTATTGGAAAATAATCAACTTCAAGCTGTAACAGGAACTCCTTACACATCACACACACACCCCTACAAAAGTAATACAATGTCCTTGAAAGTGAACTAAACTAAATCTATTATGAGTCACATGGAAAATGACATTCTGCGGCGGTGAAGGGAAAAGCAGATGCCGAAGAAGTGTGAGCTGATGGAAAGAGCTGTGTTTCCTGGCCATTTGACCAGCAGTAGCCTACGCGTTTATTTCATCATGACTAGGATGGACGGTAGCTTTGTTGAGCATTCACAATGCATCCAGATTTCTAAATCCCACCTCACCGCAGTTTCTCCTTACGGACAAACACACGAGCGTGTTTAGATCAGAGACTCTCGGAACCGTTTAGATCGGATCGCATCATTTTAACGAAAGCATCGCTGCCTAAGAATGCCATTACGTGAAATACATGCATTGATGAAAGACGGAATTACTACTCCGAGTTGAGGACATTTGAATGTTCAGAGGTCTGTTAACAGCAGAAATGAATCCAATAGCAAAGTCAACGTTTCTGTTGGCTTTGAATCGGTTTAAAGACCTAAAGTATGTGCACTTAAGTTGGATGTTAAACAGAGTTCACTTCAGAGCTGGAATTTATTATTATTATTATTATTTTTAAATAAACGCTGTATTTTTAACGTCAGCAGCCAGTCACCGTGCATGCGTGGCTGCGTCCTAAACCACATTAACCACACATTAACTCATTTTATTTATACACGACCTCACACACACACACACACACACACACTTAAAGCGCAACAAGTCAAAACAAAATGATTAAAAGAATAAGAATAACAAGAAGGAGAATAAAAAAGGGAGGAGAAACAACACTGGAAAGCTGCGAGTTCGTTTTTAAATGACCCCAGCTCCTAATATGCTTGTATTAAGAAGCAAGAAATCTTCCTCCATTCCAAAAATGACAGAAGATCTGAAGATGGGGACCAGGTATTTGGTTTATTTGTTGTTGTTGTTGTTGTTGTCAGTATTTAGAGTGCACATGTGCAGTAACGCAAAATAAAGATTGAGTTAAGACACTCTTACCACACACACTTCATCATGTATCGACATAATAAATACACATACCTGCCCAAAAAAAAAAAAAAAAACTGGTCAAAGTACTGATCTCAACTCTAAGCCGAGAAATCCTGATTTCTGCTTCTGCAAGAGTACTGCGGCTCGACTCTTTATCCCGTTATTACACAAACGTGCCATTTACACGCTCACCGAATCCATTCTCATAACAAATAAAAAAAACAAAAAAACAACAACATTTAGACACGTTAATACGTCATTTATAAACACTGTAGGGAGAAGCCACGTGGTGAAATAAACCTTGATAATCTGACCGAGCTCCGAGAATTTCACGCAGACTTAATGGGTCGTCTGGAGAGCTTGTGTTGATTTGAAATGCTTGTAGATATTTGAACTTCTTCAGGAGAAAGAACTGCAGAGCAACGATGGAGTCAATAGTGTAATGCCTCCATTCATTTTTCCACCAAGGAATAAAGCAGATATTCTGCCAAGTCCAACTAGGTCCTCTAAAACCCGGGACAAACCGCAGACCGTAATCACTTCAGCGTCGCTCTCATCAGCCGATAGATAACGAGCGCCTCTGGACGCGTCCCAAATGCTGCCACTGCATCGCTATGTGCTACCAAACACATGCAGCACAACTTTTAAGTACTACTGAAGAGAACAATTTGTGACAAAACCACTGACTCCTGATTTAATCCAGCTGTAGGATCATCGTAACTCAGCACGTGCAGAACTTCCACTTTGTGCTCTACCGCACGTGAACGATTCTGAAACGCTTCGAAAACCTTTGTTTGATTTTACTAAATCAAATGTTAGGCACATTTGTACCTCGTTTCATGAAGATTCAACCCATGTTGTGCCATATTAAACAACACGTCTTAAAAGTTGTTTTTATTGTGGTTTTTAACTTATCGAGCTTTAGATTGAACCCGTTTGATTCCATCCATCCATCTTCTACCGCTTATTCCTTCTTCAGGGTCTCGGGGAACCTGGAGCCTATCCCAGGAAGCATCGGGCACAAGGCGGGGTACACCCTGGACACCCGGAGTGCCAGACCGTTTGATTCCAGTCAATTAAAATGAATAAATAACCGGCATGGACACAATACTCAAGATCAGATATTGGAGGGGGGACAAAAAGAATGAATTTTGATCCGATCCTATAAATAAATAAATAAATAAATAAAATGCGAAAAGACCTAAACCGGGACTGGAAGTGGTTAAAAATGATTTGAAAGCTGCAGTTTTGTTGAAGCCGCGTTTTTAGCGGTGTGTATTTATTTAATTTTTTAAAGTGCTTCAGTTAATAAAATAATTTTGGAGCTTGGTCGTTTTTAAAGAAACAACAAAGTAGCAGATCGACACTGAGATCAGCTGATACTTGTGCCACCCCTCTATAAATAACACCTCTGCAAGTGTCTGATAGACCTCACCACCGTAATTTTGCCATCCAGTGGTCTTAATTCATGTCTAAAAGTTTCAATAGTTCAGAACAATAAAAACAACAACACGCCTGACAACAAAAGATACGACCTAATCTAAGGTGAAAACGATGCAAGACGCTCGAAACTGAAGAAACAGCCGGATTACAGGGTTAACACACGCACGAATCAGGCAATAATCTGTGATAATCCCTAGCTATCAATCCGTCGTGTTAAAACGAGAGATTCTGCACACGTTCATCGGCATTTCTAGCCAACATGCGTTCGGTGGACTGTTTCACATCAATCTTTAACAAACACTGCCTTTTGAAAAAATATATAATAACAATTAAGCACATCTTACTGAACCAGTACAAAAAAAAAACATTTGTAAATATCAAACATACATTTTGGTGACGTTTTTCCCGCGTCAAAATTCTGAACAAAATGACGAAGAGTGACGAGTTGGGCGTGTTCGGAGACTTTCCTACACATGAACTCGTGGGAATATTTCAGAAGGTCCAAAATCCCCTTGAGAAGTCACTCGGAACAAATATCACTAAGCTGTCCCTTTTCCTCGGATCTGCTGCCGTTTACTTTTCAGGGTTCGACTTGAATATACATTTCCGTTCACCTGGAACGGTGGATACGGTGTACATTTAAAAAAAATAAAATAAATAATAACTTTTACAAAAATGAAAGTGCATAATTACGTGTAGTAAACCTTTCAACGTGAACTGCATACACCTTGATCGGTGAAAGAAACATACTCAAGGTACAAAAGGATTATGTTTAGTACTGTTTTTTTTTTTTTTTTTTTTTACTTATACATTCTGAACTTCATGATCAATAGATAAACAATCTAGGTTGATATGTCAACACTGACCATTCCTGACACTACACTATCTCATGTACAGCCTTCTACTAATCAGTTCTTTAAAACAATTACAAGGCACTCATGCAAAATAATAATAATAATAATAATAATAATAATAATAATAATAATAATAAAGTTACTAAACTGTACTTTATCTGTAGAAAGGTGTATGTAGTGAACCTTTAAAGCTTTACTAAACAGTTCAAGCTCTTTGTTGTCTTGCACTATAGAGGTTGTCCACATTATTATGCCTATTAAAGGGAGGAGAAGGAAAGGCACCCTGTTTTCCTGAAAGTGCATCAGATTCAGATCAGTACTCAGAGACTACTGAATTCTGCTTTATTATAAATGTTTACACTTTACTTTTTCATTCCGAGCATGAAACTAGTCTACGCGGCTCACACACAACTGCAGCGGAAAATGAAATCCAAGACAAAAAAATAAAAAAAATAAAAAATAAAAAAAAAGGAAGGAAGGAAGAATTAAACACGCAAACTGGGTACCTCTCGGTGCGTTTTTCACTGCGCGCGCGCGTCCGGAGTCCTCGCGTCGCACCCGCACCCAAAAAACTTCATCGCCACACTGAGCTCCTAATCCACTTCTGGACACCCGAGCACCTTTGGTGTTGTTGTTGTTGTTGTTGTTGTTGTTGTTGTTGTTGATTTTGATGTTTCGACTTTACTCTTTGGGTTTAAGCATGGAGTCAGCTTTGAGCGCAGGAGCACTGACTGGCACAAGCACGCACGCACGCGCACACACACACACACACACACACACACACACACACACACACGCACATACACGATCTCTCTCTCTCTCTCTCTCTCTCTCACTCACTCACTCACTCACTCACTCACTCACTCACTCACACACACACGCCGGTCAAAGTGAAGCGCGAGCGCGGCGGAAGGTCTAGGGCTATTTGGAACCCTGTGACGTCACCGCTCCAGCGCCCTGATATTCAGTCAAACCAAACTGAAAGCGGAGGCTTGGAGCGCGAGAGCTCTGTGACTAATCCGCACACGTGATAAACATGCGTGATAGATTATGCTGGAGTAGATTACAATAGATTTTAAACACACACACACACACACACACACACACACACACACACACACACACACACACACAGGTCTCTCAGCAGGCGCTCAGTGTATTGGGAACACCTGTACACCTGAACATTCATACAATTATCCAAACAGCCAATCATATCGCAGCAATGTAAATCTGTAAATTCATGCAGATACACGTTGTAAGGGTCTGGCTAGATCCTCACTGTTTGCTCAGGAAAGTAAATATAACTCAGCCGGACACGAAGAGAAGGTGCTGTTCTCCGTTTATTGCATGAAGGATACCATAGGGTCACGCAGGGTCACAGGTCGGTCCTTAGAGAGGATTAACCGAGTGAAAACATTCCCAAAATGGTACCTTAACTGAGACCACGTGTCAGCACATGATGTCAAGTTCACAGAGAGAGAGAGAGAGAGCAGGGTCGGCGACCACGCCCCGTGACCCCACATGACATCATCATAGCCGATCATTACAAGGTCAAGAGCTCCAGGTAAAATTCACACCAATCTTCGGGTGAGCCAGTGTCCACTGTAACCTCAGATTCCTGACAGGAGTAGAACCCGAGATGTTGTTCTCCTTCTGCAAGTCTGAATCCGCCAAGACAATTTCAAGGTTGTCACCTCACAGCTTCCCATCCAGCGTGTACGTATATATTCCCACCTTGTGTCCAGTGTTCCTGGGGTGTTCTCCGGTTTCATCGGCGGATGAACGAATGAATGAAGGAATGAATGAAGGAAGGAAGAAAAACGACTAGCAAAGTGGAGAAATGGGAAAGTGTTGGGAGAAAAGATATGCTGCAAGTCGCATCTTTAAATGGGAGAAGGAAGTGCAGTCATGATGGTCCTTAGGGGTTGCATTTCAACGAGTGAAGGTGATGGCACTAACAGATCTACCCCCTCACTGATGTATACCTGAGAGTCCAAGCAGGGAAAGAAAAGTGGAAAAACTGGCATGAAAAGATATTTTGGAATCACCAAAAATGGGAAATGATGATGTTTTGCCAGTTGACCCAAACCCAAGGTGGAGTTGGACAACATCCCTCAAAATATACATTCCTGACCAAGCAGTAGCCGTCAAAAAAGCTTTAATACACTAGTTATGTCACTCTCGCAGTGATTAATCTTGATCAGGCCTTAACAGGAAGTAGCATCATCCTGGTGTGCCTGGTTAACTTCTGAGTATGTAAAAATGGCTCTGAGGTCTACGACTCTACCAAACATGGCATATAGAATGAATATGTTGCTACTGCAACCCTGACTTAACGAATTGATCCAAGCTTATTGTTATGTTCTCAGGTAAACATACAGCCCTAGATGGTGTAGGATGTTATGAGGGAGCACAAAAAAAAGATTTCTGTCCATGATTTCTTCCATCCATACATCCATCCATCTTCTATACCGCTTACTCCTTTTCAGGGTCACGGGGAACCTGGAGCCTGTCCCAGGGAGCATGGGGCACAAGGCGGGGTACACCCTGGGCAGGGTGCCAATTCTTATATCATCCTATCGTTCTCCATCCATCCATCCATCCATCCATCCATCCATCCATCCATCCATCCATCCATCTTCTATTGCTTACTCCTTCTTCAGGGTCACGGAGGAACCTGGAGCCTGTCCCAGGAATCATCAGGCACAAGGCGGGGTACACCCTAGACAGGGTGCCAATTCTTTATCATCCTATCATTCTTTAAAAAAAAAAAAAAAGAATAATTGTGGAGTAGGTGGAATAAAACGCTTCAGTAGGTGCTGTTATAGTATATATAAATATTCAACTTTAAGGTGATAACAGCATGACCCTATCATGTTTTATTAATTACATAAGGTGTCGAGCGTTACTCTTTAGCGAAGATGCTCTTCTTTGATCGCAGATGCAGATTTTTTTTTTAGCATCAACAAACAAAGTTCACTGTGACGGAGGATTAAGTTGCACTAACAGTCCTCATAGCTTAGTTTCATTCCTGGAAACTCGCTGCCCTGTCCAGTGAAGTCTGTCCATGCACAACAAACACAATGTCTGCACACACCAGCCCCACAGGGATTGTGTGTGTGTGTGTGTGTGTGTGTGTGTACACATGCTAAACACCAAGCAACTGCGTCTGCTATTGAAATGCCAAATTGACATAGATACTGCAATACAGGAGCCATGGGTTACTGTCTGATGTGTTAACACTACAGCTTTGCAGTTACAGCGTCCGAGAGAGATGTGTGGCAGACCGCATGCTTTCCACATGCTGGTCTACAGGAAATATTTAACCTGTGGGCACGAAAAAAGACCTATACGAGCGTCGAGCGGCAGTTCAGTGAAAGTTCAAAGCATATTTTCTTCCAAAGTTCCCCCTTTACCTGCGAACTTTGTCCCGCGGTGAGGTTCAGTGGCCCCTTGTGCCGATAAGCCAGCGTGAGTCAATACAAGACATAGAGATTTTAGCTTTACTCAAAACAGCCGCCTCATTCCATGAGGAAAACTGCTGAGGCAGCTCAGATTGTCTTCCTGTACCTGTCATTCGGCGTCAGGATACCGACTCCTGCCTGTGTTAGGTCTGTCTAATCAGGTGTGAGACCCCCGAAACATGGGGAGAACATGCTAAAACATCTCTTATAGCATTATTATCCTATCGTCCTATTATCTATCTAAAGATATCTATTATTTAGTACTGTAAGACGCTTCACAGATGGACAAGGAGACAGTGAGAACCCGGCTGGACACAAACGTGGACACAAACGTTTCATAATAAACAGAATGTAAAACACAAACATAACTCAAACCGATTCAAAGTTGCCTTATCGCTGAAACTTGAAACAGCTGTCACATGTAATTACTTTAAATGATATTTTAAAGATGCTAATTAATTGTCTTGCGATTACACGAGTCCCACAGATGTGCTTTTTAATTAACTGCAAGCAGAAAAAGCCGAAACCAAGTTGCATAAAGAGCTCTGATGATTCGAATGTGAAAACTGCATCGATATGTGTGTATGCGTAAGCAAGCCAAAGGGTATGAGGTAAAACACTCCAAACACCTCCAGATGTACCTAGCAAATTAAGTGACAGCCCGGAATAGATCAGTGACAGCTGGAAAGACAGGTGGCAGCTTGGAATAAAGGCAGTTCAGATGGTAATTAAACCATATGCTCTCTGAAAATGAGAACCTAAATAAGCTACAGACTGCTGGAGACCAGTTACCTTCTCAGTGGGACAAACATACACTGACAAAACAATGTAAAAGTTCAAGAGAGAATATTTGACAAATGTGTATGTGCCGAAAATTTGCAAGAATTCAAGCGGCATCGAAATCTAGCAGTCCAAGACAACGTGTCAGAGGGTTTTGGGAGCAGCCAGAGTTGGCATAAAAGGGGAAGAGGTGTCGAAGGCCTGACTAAAGGGGAAGCACAAGGTGATCCTAGAAAACAAAAAGAGTTCAGTAGAATACATCTATCCAGGGATGATGGTCCACTGTAGTAATCTGTCAAAATTGTCCTGGGGTTGGGGCCCGCTGTGGTGACCTGTCAAAACTGTCCTGGGATTGGGGTCCATTGTATTAAACTGTCAAAAGTGTCCTGGGGTTGAGGTCCACTGTAGTAACCTGTCAAAAGTGTCCTGGGGTTGAGGTCCACTGTAGTAACCTGTCAAAAGTGTCCTGGGGTTGGGGTCCACTGTAGTAACCTGTCAAAAGTGTCCTGGGATTAGGGTCCACTGTGGTAAACTGTCAAAATTGTCCTGGGTTTGGGGTCCACTGTAGTAACCTGTCAAAAGTGTCCTGGGATTGGGGTCCACTGTGGTAACCTGTCAAAAGAGTCCTGGGGTTGGGGTCCACTGTGGTAAACTGTCAAAACTGTCTTGGGGTTGGGGTCCACTGTGGTAAACTGTCAAAAGTGTCCTGGGGTTGGGGTCCACTGTGGTAAACTGTCAAAAGTGTCCTGGGATTGGGGTCCACTGTGGTAAACTGTCAAAATTGTCCTGGGGTTGGGGTCCACTGTAGTAACCTGTCAAAAGTGTCCTGGGGTTGGGGTCCACTGTAGTAACCTGTCAAAAGTGTCCTGGGGTTGGGGTCCACTGTGGTAAACTGTCAAAAGTGTCCTGGGGTTGGGGTCCACTGTAGTAACCTGTCAAAATTGTCCTGGGGTTGGGGTCCACTGTGGTAAACTGTCAAAAGTGTCCTGGGGTTGGGGTCCACTGTGGTAAACTGTCAAAATTGTCCTGGGTTTGGGGTCCACTGTAGTAACCTGTCAAAAGTGTCCTGGGATTGGGGTCCACTGTGGTAACCTGTCAAAAGAGTCCTGGGGTTGGGGTCCACTGTGGTAAACTGTCAAAACTGTCTTGGGGTTGGGGTCCACTGTGGTAAACTGTTAAAATGTCCTGGGGTTGGGGTCCACTGTGG
>CM022774.1:7521219-7558719 GCA_012411365.1 Ameiurus melas
TTGTCTTATGATATTTACTGTAATATTATATGATATTTTGCACAGCATTTTGGATCAACTGTTTATTTTATAAATAAAATTTGACGACTTGACATATTATTTGCTTTTTTTTTTAAACAAAGTTGTTGCATATATAGTTGCAGAACATTATTGCTAGATCATTATGGTAATATATGCTGATGTTCTCCTTGCATTATTGCAGCTCTGATTAAATATTTACTCAAAAAGTGAAGCCTTGGTCTTCGCTCTTAGCTCTCCGGGACTCCTTTAGCCTCTTTGCTGTATGAAGCATAGCTCTCAGGCATGAGCAGTCAACAAAGATGGACAATATTTCTGTGATATCTGATTCCATTAGTCCCTAACATATGTATAGTTTAACATAGCAGATGCTCTAGCTCTGGGCAATATTTCTAGCTGATTTAAGCTTGGCAGCTCAGCAGCTGTTGGCTCTAGAACGTTCTAAGACCTTTTGCTATTTCTCATCTTCCCATGAAAAAAAAGGAACAAACAATAGATATAAATAATTCAAGAAATTAATATACAATCTAGATCTAAATCGAGTTTTTCGATCCAAAATCCTTATCACTCCAGTTTGCCACACTGCATATTGATATGGGGTGTGATTTGTCAAGTCAAGTCAAGTTGGCTTGTTATTGTCAGTATTCTATATAGCATGTATATATTGGTACGAATTGTCGTTTCTTCAGGACCATGGACAGAACAGTACGCGAGACTACATAAAGTGCAAATACACGACAGTGTGAGACGACAATAGATAATAAGTACACATAACCGGACAATAAACACCCAGAACATGGGCTGTAAACTGTAACAGATTTCCATATACCGATCGTGGTAGGTATATAATTCCACAAATCATCCTGGTTGAACATTTTAAGCTTTAATTCTGTTAATGAAATCCTCTCCGCTTCATCTGTCTTTCAGACATGTTGCCATTTCGGCTAAAGTAAACATCGAACATAAGTCATGAGTTCTGATATGCAAGCCAGAGACGACTTGGTGTGAACGTTGGAGATTTGAAGACGAATTGTGAATAAAGACGCAGATGTTTGCTTGATTTGGTGCACTTGGGTGGTGAGATCAGTCACTGTACACCAGGGAGCAAAAAAATAATAAAAAAAAAGCACAGAGAAATGATTTCAGGCAGCGGGTGATTAATGTGAATAAAAATAAATAAAAGCATTACCATTTGGTTGAATTATGGGGACATTAGACTAGACTACGATTATTGGGGACATTAGAAAGCCAATCAGCCTTTATTAGCAAATCATGAGAATCTGTCATGACGAGGGTTATTACGACCGAACAGGCGCTGTCAGAACCAGTCGTTCATCATCATCATCATCATCATCATCACCGTCACCTTTTAAAAGCATCATTATGGCGTGCGTGGTGGATTGCTCAATCTTCGGTCACATGTACTGTAATTAGATGCATGCGCCATGTTGGAGGTGAGGGTAATTATCGGTGACCAAGTGAGGATAAGACGAAGTTTTGTCAGGCTTTCACTCAGTGGTCTATAGTGAAACTCAAAACCTAACAAAGAAATAAGTAGTGAATAAGTAATTACTTGCTGACTAAGGAAGAAGGAAAAAAAAAACTCTTATACACCAGCATGAACCAGCACTACGCACAATAAACATCATCCGTACACTGGAAAATGATTTTGGACAGGAGAAATGAGACCTATATGAATTTTCTAGCAAAGAAATCGAGAATTAGGGAAGGAGGGCTATTCAGAAAGCTGAATTATATCCAATGTTTTTGCGTGCGCTAATTGTTCACACACACACACACACACACAAAAACGTAATGATCTCAAAGAAACTGAACTTGATTAAACAAATATAATGACTACAGGCTGGCTCCATGCAGGAATACTCTATTATATTAAATACGATATGAATAAAAGAATAAAAGCGTGTAGACGTGTGTGTGTCTGAGAGAGAGAGAGAGAGAGAGAGAGAGAGAGAGAGAGAGAGAGAGAGAGACTGTTAATGAATAATGAATGGAAACCTTTTCAAAGGCTCTGCTGAAACACGTCGGACGTCTGAGCATGCAGCGAATATGCGAACGGTGATGGGGAAAGAATACAAAACACACTCCTTTGAGTAACCGTGCTGCTACTGAAGTAATAATTCACCTGAGTAAAAGTCAAAATAGCCATTGTGTGAATTACTACGTAAATAAGAGTATATAAGCGTATAGTGAAATACTAATTGAATAATGAGTTTACAGTATATGTCAAAAACTAATCGAAATGCTTTGTTCTCTTCTTATTATTATTAATTAACCAAGTGAGCTATGCTGAAGTGAACACCACCTCCGTTATCCGCCATATATAAAGAAAGGTAACGCTAGCTGCCTAGCTAATGCCTACTACTGTTGCGGTATCATTAGCTAGCTAGGTTTCTTAGCTAGCTAGCTAGCTAGCTGGCTCGTATTAATGCATACATGTTTTTAGCTATCTATCAAGGATGCTCCTTAGACGATACCTACACAACAGGCAATCGCGAACGATCTGGCTCGGTAGTCTAGCTCACTCGGCTAGCTAACGGCTTCCTGTACATACTGGAAGTTGAGCTGTGGAATGTCGATATCTCTACAGGATTTGGCTCTCATCCTTTACATCCCAAACCCCCAATCATTTCTTTGAAGTATTTGAAACTGAATAAAAAAGATAAATGGGTGATAAATTGGGTGAAGGATGCTCATCTGTCTCAGACGTTGCTGTTTTATTTTTGATTGGCTGTCAGGATTGCAGTATGAAAAATTTGCACATAGTGGCTATTATTTGACTAACAGTCTTCTGGGGTTTAATACATTATTATTATTATTATTATTATTATTATTATTATTATTATCGAGTTAAATGATTTATTTACACGTCATGAAAGATGGTTACAGTAGACCATGGACTAAAGTACTGTAATGAGAGTGTATGTAGGTTAATACTTCTCCAATATTGAAATATCTTTCATATCTATCTGATTATTTTACCAATGAAACGTTTTCTCTTGATTAAGACTTATTAAAGGATTTCATTTTGTACATTTTGTATATTTGTGGCTGCAATTTCTGCGGCTGAAGTGACTTTTAGGTGTACTTTTTTGTTCAAACGAAAGACACACTCCTCTGAATATCCAGTCGCTAAATCAGCTTTGCAGGCATTGCCGAGTCTGCGTGTGTTTTTACACTCTCGCAAGCTTTTGGTAAAACACAGGCTCTCGTACAGTCTTCTACATCTAACCTTTAACCGTGTGTAGATCACCCCAGGCTTTCACTTTCGTCTCTTAACGTCTGACAGGGGGGGAAAAATGCTAATTTATACACAGACAGGAAGTCTTCCTATGGTGACAGTGTGTATTGTTGGTTGTATTGTTAACAGCCTGAAAGCTGAAGCAGGGAGAAAATAACCTCCAGCTCCAAAACCCATCAACTGCCAGTCATGCGCTGCCAAATTGATAAGGACTCTCCATTGTCTCTCTCTCTCTCTCTCTCTCTGACTGTCTTTGTCTCCGTCTCCGTATCTCTCATCAACATTCTCATTCTCAATCTCATTTCAGCACATTAACACACTGTGTAAAAATGCCTCCTTTTCTATTTGCAGCTCTCCAAGTTGTTTGAGAGCCCACTTCGAAAGCCCGAGCGTGTGGTTTCTCAAAATTTCATCTGGCTCCATGTAGGAATACTCTATGATATTAGCAATCTGCATTACAAAACCTGAGAAGCGTGACGCTGGGCTTCAGAGACGCTCTTCAGGTGCATCCGTTGCGCGTCCCAGAATGCAGTGCAAATAGAGAACACGGTAGTGCTGCAATGCTGCAAGACAATGCTGCATTCTCCTAGCGCGCATAAATAAGAACAAATGACCCATGTGTGTGTCTTGAAGGAAAATATAATAAGGGGTTCCATCTCATTTGACAATTTTCCTGGACCTGCTCTTGGCCATGTTCGCAAATAAAATAAATGCTGTCTCACTTCCTGCGCTGGGCCTCATCCACAGTGTCAACCATAAACATCCTGTTTTGTCCATTTTGAAAGCATGCATAAGTACAGCCCTGGTTGTGGTGGATCACGGGGTACATTTTGGTTTGCTGGACTGATTCACAAATCCAGGTCCGTTTTTCACACCTCCTGAAGTTGGCCTTACATATGTCCTGCAGAAATAACCAGCTATTATCTCAACCGTGATTGTGTAGTGTTTTTCTGATTCCAGGCCGCAGGCGAAAAAAACAATTTCCGCCGGCTAATGCCAGGCATCGTATGGAAGAGGTAATGACAATCTTCAGGACATAACGGTCTTCCCGCTCACATCAAATCAAGAGTTCTGAGGCGGATTCTCGGCCCGTCTCGCCAGTTATTACCGACAACCAGAATATGCATACGGATGTGTTGTTCTCCTGCTCATGGATCACATTAATTTCCTCCCATCTACGCCTGGCCTCTGGGGCAGTATCAGGAAGCAAGCCAAAATGAGCGAAATTGCCTCCTAACAGGTGTGAGTACAAACATCGTGTTACCTGATGCTGTTTTTAATAAACTGAGGTCAAGCTGACACACGTCCCTTGTTTATAGCCTCGGTCCAAACGCCAAAAACAGGCAAGCTAAAACTGAAATGATGTGTTTGACGCCATTGTGTTGTTAATACAGGGTATATTATATTGTTCCAGGATTATGGTGTTTATTTTCCCTATAACCTGGTCTGACGTCAATGTGCCGGGCTTTTCTCTCTACGAATGCAATTTAATGCTATAGCATTGGCGTGTTTTTTTTCTCTTCCACTTTCTATCTTTGTGGTCTTAATGTTATACATATATTTTGGGGTGTTAACAGTACACTTTGCTTTATCACACCAACATATCATTGAGTATCGATTATTATACTATAACAGCATGTCGTGAAGTGTTTCAATCCTTACTTACTCAAGAGGAAGGGAGACGGCACAGTTCGTGGTGGTGATTCACAGCTCCAGGATCCAGAGGTCAATCCTATGTGTTCGCATTTCCAATCGCAGTGCAGGCAGGATAAAGTGGTTACTGAAGACAAATAAAAATGGTGGTTGAGGAACCATCAAAACCATAAAACCATTCTCCTGGAGAAGAATAACCTCAGTCCTGCATCACATGTCCTGAATGTTTTACCATCCTAGACATGTCGTTTCCCTCTATTGGTCTTACGTTTGCTGAGTTCTTCTGTGTGTTCTTTCCTCTGGGTCTATCACCTACCAACCCGTTGTAGATCATATGATGGTGGCATAGTTGTGTTCACCTGCCTGCGGCCAGGATTATCCATCTATCCATTTTCAATGCCGCTGGGGGAGCCTGGAGCCTGGACAGGGTGCCAACCCATCGCAAAGCACAATCAGATTATGGACAATTTGGAAATACCAATCAACCTACAACGCATTTCTTTGTACTGGGGAGGAAACCGGAGTACCTGGAGGAAACCCACAAAGCTCGAGGAGAGTACGCGAAGTCTGCGCACAGAGAGTGGTGGCGGGATTTGAACCCCCAACCCCCAGAGGTGCCAGGCAAACATGCTAACCACTAAGCCAAGTGCCACTGCCAGGATTATTAGAAATGCCCCAATGGCATGGTTCTGTGAGGACCTCCAACCACAAGCTCATTTGCGATAACTTGAGTCATGTGTACTTTCTGTCCTGCACATTTTCACCGTTTAGAAATTCCCAGCACATCTGACCAAGCTCGTGAAGGGCTTAATAATTAGCTTCTGGGACCAATCATGTGTACCGGGAGCCATACAAGTCCGAGGGGCCTTGTGACTTGAGTTATGGAGCCCTGCTTGAGGGCATGATTTAATGCAAGCCCTACAGTCAGCTCCCATAGGCTCACTGGTCTTCCCTGATCACGTCAGGATAGTGTGTCCTTTCTCTGTGTTAGTCCAAGGACATACATACACATATATTCTTAAAGTATTAGGTCTTGAGGTCAGGATTGAAATATCACTGAAATACACATTAATACAGGTTCTTTCTGTTTTAGTGAAACTTTTTTTTCCCTTGTACTCTTCTAATTAGACTCTCGAACAGTAATGTTAATGAACAAACATCTTCTCTGAAATAAAAATAAATTAAATACTTATAGCAAAATCCGTCAACAATTTTTAGCCATTTATAGTTACATTTAATGCCATGGAACGTCCGTATATCGTGTTAGTTCCAGTTCTCACTCACGTTATAGCAGCTATAATCAGCCGTTCCTTGTCTTGTTCTGGAGAACCTGCAACGTCTGAATGTCCTGAAAACCGTCTGAAAGATACAGCTTTGAGTGTTTGAGTGTTACAAAGTGCTGACACTGGAGACTCCTTCCTTGAATGGTGAATAAACAACGCCTTACAGAAAACGTCAAAAAAGCAATGATTACCCACGTGTTTAAATACGTCTATGAGGACGTCTATGAGGACCAGAATTCAACATGAATGGTTAAATAAATCCATAAAATGCCTGAGCTTATCCATCCGGATCATCCTCAGTGTATTCTCTAGCATAAAAGCAAGGTCTCGTCTCTTTCCTCAAATTTTGCGAAAGTGCTCTTAAGGTCAGCTTCCGGAGAGTTTATTGACCCTACATCTACGGTATGAAAACCTCTTGTCCTTTTTTGACCCTGACGAAGACAAGACATTCTGATGCAGCTCCTCGTCTCCTCTGTCGGCTCTTTGAGTAATGTACAATAGAAACTTGTATTTTTGTTAACTAGATGGGGAAAAACATGAATATATGAGCGAAAAGGGCAGGAAAGAGGCAGGAAGTTAAAGTCTGAGATGGGAGAATAATTGATGTGCTGAGTGGGTGTGACTGACAGGTAACCTTCAGGGCTCCGGTGAAAATTTCATTTGGGGTTCCATTAGCAGCGAACCAATCCATCAAACTACAATGCAGCCACCAGAGAACATGATAAACTATTTTTGCTCTTTTGTTCAAGAAAAAAAAAGACATTACATCTATTACTTCAGTAGGCCGTCAAGGATGAGCTTCAAGTTTCAGTTTTCCTTTTGAATCAGAACTATTATTTAACATAGACGCGGAGAAAGAAGAATGAAGAGATGAGAGAAAGAAACAGCACCACATGGGTTTAGTGACGTCTCCATGCTACGATGCTAATGTTAGTTAAGCTAGTCTTGCTTGCCTCACAAAAATCTTGGTTATAAACCAAACCTTTACCAATGGTGAAATACACTACATGGCCAAAAGTTTGTGGACGCCCAACAATCACACCCACACAGTATGTGGTTCTCCCCCAAGCTATTTCCACCAGTTGTATAGAATGTCTTTGTATGCTGTAGCATTACAATTTCCCTTCACTTGAACTAAGAGGACCAAAACGTTTCCAGCATGACCGTGCCCATGTGCACAAAGCGAGCTCCATGAAGACATGGTGTGTTAAGTTTGGAGTGGAAGAACAGGCGTGTCCTGCACAGATCCCTGACATCAGCCCCACTGAACATCTTTTGGATGAACTGGAACACCGACTGGACCCCAGACCTCCTCGCACGACATCATTGCCTGAACTCACTAATGCTCCTGTCTCTAAATGATCCCATTTCCTCAAGGTCACGCTCCGAAATCTAATGGAAAGCCTTCTCAGAAGAGTGGAGCGCATTATAGCAGCAAAGGAGGAATAAACCTGGAATGAGATGTTCAACAAACACATATAGGTGTGATCGTCGGGTGTCCACATACTTTTGGTCATATCGTGTACAACGTATTATAGCAAAAAAGTGTGAACAATCATTAAGACGGTGGGAAATTTAACTGGTATGCTGAACGATCCAAGAGGTATTCTGACCGAAACTATCTAATAAAAGTCTCTACAACTGCATAAAATGTCACCGAGGTATGCTCTTTGAATTTGAACACATCATCTACAACCTACTGAAAAAAATGTCAAAAATTCACTGTCCTCTTGAGAAATTCTCTCTTAAAATGAATATTTAAAGGCAGGAAAAGGACACGGACACGGGGAGAACGTATGAAAACCCACACAGACAGGAATCTGAACAAACCCGGAGACCCTGGAGCTGCGACACCAGAATAACACTTCTTCATATGTTTCCCCCCAAAAATTGCCTTTGTGAGTTTCAAGGCAATTAAATCCCCAGATGACCTTTGTATCTTGAATATTCCATGAACTGGGCCTGAAATTGTTTGTCACTTCCTGCAGTTCGGTTGAATCAAACCAGAATATGATTAGCTCAAGGGCTCCTGCAAGAACCGCATGAAGAGTGTCAATGCACCAGGACATGATTCAAATGTTTACATGAAAGACCTATATTGGAACTGGAAGAATCCTATTTCATACAGAAAGACTGATATCATCAACAATAATGATAATAATCATCATTGTTGGTATCTATATCAGATTATTTGCTATTATTAAATATCAAAAAAAAAATTTTTTGTAATTGAGCAGAACAGCACCACCAACAGTCATGAGAAAAATACTTCACTTAGTGTGAAATGAGTCTAGGGCTGATTTCTTTCAAGCCCAGACTGTCGATTCATACAGCCTATCAGTGATAGTCGTGTCAGTGATTAAACAGAGTGACACGCCCTCTAAACTTGAGCTCTATTTGGGTTGCTGTTTGTTTATTTATTTATTTGGGGGTGGGGGGTTCTATCCATCCATCCATCTTCTACCGCTTACTCCATTTCAGGGTCGCGAGGTACCTGGAGCCGATCCCAGGGAACATCGGGCACAAGGCCGGGTACACCCTGGACAGAGTGCCAGGCCATCACAGGGCACAATTACACACACACTCACACACCCAATCATACACTACGGACACTTTAGACACCCCAATCAGCCTACCATGCATGTCTTTGGACTGGGGGAGGAAACCGGAATACCCGGAGGAAACCCCCACAGCACAGGGAGAACATGAAAACTATGGACTGGGGGGTTCTAGTTTAAAATAATTCCCCATAAGTCCATACCAAGATCTTGTTATAAACCAAATAATTGGAATTAAATCTGATCAAATTTTCCAAACATGAGCTATGGCAATGTATAAGTAACAGTGTAAGTGCAGACAGTATATCTAGAATGTACAGAACCAGCTCCTTGGTAAGATGTATTGCAAGGATTGCGAGAAGGAACGTGGATTAAGGAGTGGAAAATGTCTGTAACAGGTGATAACACAAAGGCGAACTGCAGAAAATTTCTGCGCACCATGCTGATCATCCAAATGAAGAAAAACATCTCCCTTTCGCAATCCTGGCCTAAAGCATAAACTCCATTACGTCTTTTCCTTTCCCGATCGGCTATTGAAACATTCAAATCAGCTTCTGGTGCACAAGAGGCTTACGCTGAGCCGGACTGAAGCATGTGACAACACCTAAAGGTCTAAAGGATTTCTTCTCTAGACTCTTTGACATTTTAACTCCCTTGAAATTTGTAAGGGACGTGTCCATCATCCCTGAATCTACACCGATGTGGAAAACCATTCACAAATCAAGCGCCAAAGCCTCCTCTTCATTCCCGAAACACGTTTCACCCTTCCAGTGACTGAAGGTGACGAACTAACGAAGGGGGTTCGGATGAGAGTGAGAAATGTGCCCGATTGCGCAACTTTCAGCTCTAGATGAATAATGCAGAATGGATCTGTGTGCTTTTTATTCAGCGCTCACTCGGACGCTCGTTCGAAACAAAGTCGTGCCCGAGTTCAAATCGTTTCACACAGCCCAGGTTTTAATCGTTTGCTTATGTATTCTTGAGATCCTGTCGAGAGGTAAATGCTGAACCGCAGCGATCGATCTGATGCACTGTAGAGCAGAGCCACTTGACTTAAACATTGCAGATATTGTAGCTGTAAGGAATATAATGAGGACTTCTAAAGCAAAATATTGCATATTGAGTTGCGTAGGAGTAATAAACCTCTCCGGGATCTGAGTCAGAGTTGTGATGTCACTTGTGGAGGTAGGGCGTACTTGTAGTGGAGTACAGTTAGTTCCTGTTATCACTTCCATTATAGCACAGAACAGTTGTTCTGTATTTAAGTATTATTTCAGGGTGTGTATACTTTTCTTGAGTGTTATTCAGATTAAATAGTGGTCCTTTTACTTCATTAGATTTTTCAAGAAAGAAAACCTACTTTTTTTTTTTTTTTACCAAATCCCGAAGGTCTCTTCTTCTCTCATCCAGCCAGTATCTAAACAGAAACACTATACAGCAATAAAGCAGGCTCCTGACGTACAGTGTATACGAATTGTATGAAATTTATTTACATTTTACCTTAAAGCATCCAATCAAATTGATCAATGTCGAAGAAAAAAGAAAATTCAATTCATCATACGCTGTAACCGGGTTAAATCGAGTCCATTTCAAGCCCAGAAACTTTCGCATGGTTAAAGATTTTGACACCATGATCTCACTCGAGGATCATTTCTCAGTACTTTTTCCACCCCTGCATTCTGAGCGCTAACAACGGAGACTCCTTCCATAAATGTTAAATAAACGTCTATACAGAGAAATCTTCACTACATCAACGATGGTACACTTGTTTTTAGTTCAATAACGGCACATTTAAAGGAATAGTATTTTCAATTATGTGCAGCCACACACTGGAAGTCCCTAAACGAGCCGCTGTTACAGATACGATAACATATTACAGCGATTTCAAAATGAATCAACACCTTCTGACCAATCAGATTTGAAAAGTCAGAAGACATACGTGGGGTTTCACGTTGTCATCTCGCCGTGATGCTACAGAAGTGGCCTCTGTACTACAACCTAATGTAGAGAACCACCATCATACATCCGAAAAAATGCAATCAGCACAGAAGACGGCAGGTTGCCAGAGGTTTATCGAGACACTCCACAAATTTGAGCCCAGATGTGCGTGATGAACTTGTGTCTTATGGAACAAGTAAGTAGGTAATGTAATCACTGCTTGTTCCAGCTAGCTGACATTACTAACAGCTGAGAGGCTGTGAGACTGAGTTATTACTAGCACAGTAGAAAGAGAGAGAGAGAGAGAGAGAGAGAGAGAGAGAGTGAGAACAGACCAGATTCGTGTATAAATCAGTGCAGAGACCTTAATCAAATCAGCTGTACCTCACGTTACGATCTATCGATTGTTTAGTTGAGTTTATACCATAGAGTTATTGAATTCTCAACCCTGATTGGTCAGAATGTATTGATTCATGTTCTATAACAGCAGCTCTGATAATAACGCAGCTGCATATCACAGGGTTATATTAATGCACTTCTTCTAATACGTTAGTGTTATGATGGATTTAAAAAAAAAACGTTTTGTTACTTAATAAAGAACCATTGCAAGATGCTTTCTGCGAGGAGATGTTCATTGAACATATATGGAAGGAGTCTCCAGTGTCAGTAAATTTCCAGCCAGGAGAAAATCTCCAGTACAGAAGATGTTGCACCTTGCAGTTTCTCTGTAATGTAGAAAGCTGCATTGATGATGTTGTTGTTGTTGTTGTTGTTGTTTCTAATTACCTTTGAGAGAAAAAAGCGAGGCTGGTTTATCGCTGCTATAACGCAAGTGAGAAGAGGAACTAACTTGTTTCATGACCGTTCCCCCACATTGCATGACTAATGGCAATGTAAAACAGATTAAAAAAAAAATTATGCAAAATTCTGTTGATAAATTGCTGTGATATGATATGAAAAAAAACACTTTGGGACATGCTGTTATAGGAAAGTATGCAACATCTGAGTGGAAATAGTAACTCTATGGTAATGGTAACTCTATTAGATATTAGTAACTCTGTGTTATTAGTAACTCTGTGTTATTAGTAACCCTGTGATATTAGTAACTCTGTGTTATTAGTAACTCTGTGTTATTAGTAACTCTATGGTATTAGTAACTCTATGGTATTAGTAACTCTTAGGTATAAGTAACTCTATGGTATTAGTAACTCTATGGTATAAGTAACTCTATGGTATTAGTAACTCTATGGTATAAGTAACTCTATGGTATAAGTAACTCTATGGTATAAGTAACTCTATGGTATTAGTAACTCTATGGTATTAGTAACTCTATGGTATAAGTAACTCTTAGGTATAAGTAACTCTATGGTATTAGTAACTCTATGGTATAAGTAATCGCTATAGGTAAAAGTAACTTATGGTATTAGTAACTCTTAGGTATAAGTAACTCTATGGTATTAGTAACTCTATGGTATTAGTAACTCTATGGTATTAGTAACTCTATGGTATTAGTAACTCTTAGGTATTAGTAACTCTTAGGTATTAGTAACTCTTAGGTATTAGTAACTCTATGGTATTAGTAACTCTATGGTATTAGTAACTCTATGGTATTAGTAACTCTTAGGTATAAGTAACTCTATGGTATTAGTAACTCTTAGGTATAAGTAACTCTATGGTATTAGTAACTCTTAGGTATAAGTAACTCTGGTATTAGTAACTCTTAGGTATTAGTAACTCTATGGTATTAGTAACTCTTAGGTATAAGTAACTCTATGGTATTAGTAACTCTATGGTATTAGTAACTCTATGGTATTAGTAACTCTATGGTATTAGTAACTCTATGGTATAAGTAACTCTATGGTATAAGTAACTCTTAGGTATAAGTAACTCTATGGTATTAGTAACTCTTAGGTATAAGTAACTCTATGGTATTAGTAACTCTATGGTATAAGTAACTCTATGGTATTAGTAACTCTATGGTATAAGTAACTCTTAGGTATAAGTAACTCTATGGTATTAGTAACTCTTAGGTATAAGTAACTCTATGGTATTAGTAACTCTATGGTATTAGTAACTCTATGGTATTAGTAACTCTATGGTATTAGTAACTCTTAGGTATTAGTAACTCTTAGGTATTAGTAACTCTTAGGTATTAGTAACTCTATGGTATTAGTAACTCTATGGTATTAGTAACTCTATGGTATTAGTAACTCTTAGGTATAAGTAACTCTATGGTATTAGTAACTCTTAGGTATAAGTAACTCTATGGTATTAGTAACTCTTAGGTATAAGTAACTCTGGTATTAGTAACTCTTAGGTATTAGTAACTCTATGGTATTAGTAACTCTTAGGTATAAGTAACTCTATGGTATTAGTAACTCTATGGTATTAGTAACTCTATGGTATTAGTAACTCTATGGTATTAGTAACTCTATGGTATAAGTAACTCTATGGTATAAGTAACTCTATGGTATTAGTAACTCTTAGGTATAAGTAACTCTATGGTATTAGTAACTCTATGGTATTAGTAACTCTATGGTATTAGTAACTCTATGGTATTAGTAACTCTATGGTATAAGTAACTCTATGGTATAAGTAACTCTATGGTATTAGTAACTCTTAGGTATAAGTAACTCTATGGTATTAGTAACTCTATGGTATTAGTAACTCTATGGTATTAGTAACTCTTAGGTATAAGTAACTCTATGGTATTAGTAACTCTATGGTATTAGTAACTCTATGGTATTAGTAACTCTATGGTATAAGTAACTCTATGGTATTAGTAACTCTATGGTATTAGTAACTCTATGGTATTAGTAACTCTATGGTATTAGTAACTCTATGGTATTAGTAACTCTAATAGTAACATGACTCTATGGGTTTAATTCTTCATATACGTAATGCCTCTAACCCCCCCCCCAAAAAAAAACATGGCTCAAAACTGGTTAAAACAAATGACAAATCAATCAAATCAATTTCTTTTTTAGATGTAGTGTCACCTTCATAAAATGGAGCTACATCAGGGCACAGAAAATAAGCCTTGCCTCCCCAAGTGGCATCACACCTCTGACTCATCCCTGACTCATGAGGTTTTTTACTCTTGTGCAGCTTCATGAGTCACATGTTGATTTAAATTCTCATTTTAGTGTTGTAGGAATTTTAACCAGCGTTCTTTCAGTATGAGCAACGATCAAGTCAATACTATAGAAATGAATTCTCTAGCCATTTATTTTGCACAAAAACCCCTCCAATTATACAACTTTGGTGCAGCTCCAATGTCCGATGAACGCCTTAAAATGCTCCGTGTCTTCCGTATATATATTTATTTCGCTTACATTTTCTTGTGTTAGAAGAGCATATGGAGCTTTCTGTTCCTGTACATTTCCTTTACACTGTAAGAACAAACCAATATCACAAAAACTCTTTAATGAGGTTATTTATAATACGGTCTGTATTTCATAATATTTCATTGAAATACATTTTCGCAAGCCTATATTCTTTAAAACAATGGTTTCAAAGGAGACTTTTTAAAAGACTTTCTTTTTAACGATTCCTGAGAACATCCTTTCTTGTTTAAGAATGATTAAATATCCGAGCGCTTCGTTTGCATTTCTGACGTGGACTCTTGCTGCATTCCTCATTCTGTGACTGAAATGACTCTTATTTCACAACTAATGGCTTTTTGAAGATAAGAGTGTGTCGGGATCCTCTCAGACGGATAATAAATTCGTATTAGGAGCTGCTCATTGACATCGACTTGGACCAAAAGTCTGAAACAAATGTCCACCAACACACTGGGCTGGCAACAGAGAATGTCACTATTCCACATCTCTACACACATACACAGAGCACTAATTCAGCATACATGTACTTAAGGAGTACTTAAAGTGCTATATAATCCATTAAAAACTATAGCAGCGATTACTGGGTCCAGGCACCAAGGTACTTAAGGAGTACTTGAAGTGCTATATAATCTATTAAAAACTATAGCAGCGATTACTGGGCCCATGCACCAAGGCTGCAGCAGTGTCTGTTTCACACATCAGTATTGCGAAGTGGATGTTATTGTGTACAGTAGAATTATGCCACACTTCCTGTTTGTAGAGCACAACATGCTTATTGATTGCCTTTAAACACTGTTATGCAATGTAGCAATTCGCTAAGATCATGCTGATTTGGTATGATTCTGATGAACCGTGTTGGAAGGCGAATGAATAATGTCGGTACCGGTCAAAATGCATACCAAAACCAAAATGGCCGACATCCTGATAGGTTGGATTGATGATGGATGCGAGTGTGAATTTTGTCGGCTTAAGAAAACCCACGTGCCTACCAAATTTGGCACATTTCGTCGAAACTGGATGTCCGCAGTTAAGTAAAATGTCACATGGGGCGCTAAAAAGCCCGTGTCCAAGCGTTTGCCAAGACCTGAGGGCCGGCACTTCTGGTGCATGTGAGTGCAAGTGAGTTTTTCAAGCATGCCAAGCACTTAATTAAGCAAAAATCTCTGAATAATAATAATAATAATAATAATAATAATAATAATACCTGGTGCAATAGGAACCGTCACACCCATAGTGCTTGGGCCCTAATAAATTATAAAATGAGTACTGTTCCCATCATACAGACTTCTAACTTCTTCTATAATGGCAATGAACACTGTGAACAATAAATCTACTCTACCATGCATTCGTTTTTCTAGAAACGCTTTCAAAATATGTGCCGACAAACAAATCCGGTCCTCAGAAACCCCAGACCGTCCACATTTTGGCTCCTCCCTCACCTACACTACACATTCTGTGTTTTGGGGCCAGATATACAGCAAACTGGGTCTTCAAGAACTTTAAAGGAAACAGGTACAACAGCATGAATATCATGGCCCACTGTCAAACACTAATCAGAGAGCGCAGGAAGTGTAAAACCCTTCTCATCTTTACACATTGCTACACTGCCTCCTGTTGGTAAAACTATGAACTTTCACACTGGACAAACGAAGAAAGCATCCAGAACCCACTGGTCGTCACATCGACTGCAGAATAGAAAAGATCTGGATCTGGATCTGAATAAAAGGCATGGCTTCTGTAGAATATGGTAGTGTGACTCGAGATCCCTGACTCAAATATTATCATCACTAGGGAGGTGTGATACGTCCTGACGTGAAGCGGAGATACAGGTACAGTTAGGAAAGGAAAGCTGGTCATGTTCCGTGAGAAACTGTCAACTTCTCTGTCCTGTAAACTTTCCCAGGTCAGAAGACTCAAATTTACAGCTTTACCTCCGACTCCTTCTAAAAAATACCTTTTTAAGTAACGCCTCCTTACTGTATCAACAATTCCACACGTCCGCGACGACGTTCATGTCGAGAGTCCGCAATGCAAGTCCTTGTGAAAGTTACTATGGAAACAATAACATTATAACTAGTGCGTTGTTATAAACCTGTCAGAGCTGCTGTTATAGAAAATTTAATCAGTACCCTTTGTTCGATCCATCAGAATCGAGCATTCAACAGTAATAAACCTCTCAGAGATGTGACCCGAGGCCGGATCTCATCCATGGTTGAAGCGAGACCTTGAAAAACGTCCTGTATTCAGGGTAATCAGCTGAAAGAGCACGGTTTGTCTAGTGAGAAAAACGTTTCATTTTGGAGAGTGCTTGTGTCAGACAGGAAGAGATGAAAGCCGGCGGTTTCTCTGTAATAATTCTGCAGCGAAGTGGCCGACAAAATCGTCCACCACGATCCACTTCATGGCACAGACATCTGGAACTGGCCAGAGCTGGAGAGGGAAATGAGACACAGAAGGTCTGATGATTGGACCGTAATCATCGGTTCAGATTATTTATCACATGTTCGAAACGTTCGGGTGGTTTAAAAGAAAAAAACGGGTGAAATTCTCGCTCAGGACTCATAAAAACATTAAAGCCATAAAACATAATAACCTCCAAGAGAGTCATAAAAAGACAAGAGAACATTGTGAAGAACGTGTATAGAATAAGTGAATAAATAAATCTGGTAGATTCGGTTTGAATGCTGCTGTACTGCGCGGCTGAGCGCAAGGTTATGAGGTCTGTTCGCAGGCTGAGGGTCCTTAAAGCGCACCGATTATGGTTTTGAAACGGGCCTAATTTTGTTTTAAAGGTCTCAAAGAGAAGATTTACACGCACCCGAGGTCAAAAAACACTTTAACGTGCTCGTCATTTAAACTGACGCATTCGCCTTTTCCCCCCAAGCATCACAAACGACTCGTTAAATGATCCGTTCGAAATGATTCGTTCTAAACTCCTCCTTTCAGAGAGCATACTCTGCTCTGATTGGTCAGACGTCCCGGTCTGTCGTGATTGGTCGCTCTGTCAGCGCGCAGCCGATGAAGACCAGAGGGCGGGCTTATTGTTACGAACCTATGTAGGTTAGTACAGGAAGTAAAGTCTGGAATCACTAACGAGTCGTTTCAGCTGTTCAGAATCGGCTCCTTGTTTTGGGAGTCAGTGACTCCGTTTGTCGTGCGCTTTGATTTTTGGAACTCTGCAGACGTTTTACATTCACAAACGTATAGAACACGCTTCATGAAAGGGAATAACATTAAGTCCTGAATGATGAGGACGACGTATGGAAGGATTTTTTTCTGGACAAATCATGGCTTCAAAATATGAGTTTCTTTCTTACACACCAGTTGTCTGTGGTTGTAATACTTGCTGTGTATGTGGGATGGTGTTTCTGATTGGCTGGCGATGGTGAAATACATCACTCCGTGTGACAGTTTTGATTGATGCTTACTTGACACACTTCCAGCACAATGTGGAAACGAAGTGTGTTTCCATCAACAGCGTAAACTGATGAAGAGAGGTCAGGAGTCGCTAAAAGGAAAACATGCTTGTAGACTACTATTTCTTTAACTAACGAATCATTCTGACCTTCGCGGCAGACGTGTGGGCTTCCGCTCCCGCAACAGCGTGGGCCGAGCTGTAGCAAAGGACACGCCCTCCCATAACAGCGTGTAAATCAGTTACAGCTTGAGCTCTTCGGAAAGCTTCGAGCAGAAAACACAAAACTACTTTCTATTCTATCATACTTTCTATCAAAACGTACTATTTTCTGATGAGGCGTGTGTAACTGTGATGAGAAAAGGTTTTTATGGACAAGCAGCGGACTCATTTCGCTTTCACACACGCTCACTTTCTCGAGAGCTCCAGTACATTGGGGATCATTTCTGCATTCCAGTCACACGGGGACAAAGAAAACAGAGCAAAGGATCTCAGAAATGTTCCCTGGACGATCCCTAAGCACTTAAGATCATCTCAAGTGTTAGAGTGATAAGCATTAGATTATTTATTAGATTTTTATCTAATCTAATTAGGAGCAATCGGCTCGGAATATATTTAGCAAGCAATTTTTACCGAGCAATAGTATTCGTAATGATATTCGTGTGAACTTGATTTTAAATCTGAGGTCCGGAGATTTCAACACTTTAGAATTTTCTGTTTTTAAAATCTCGTTTCAGATTTAAAATGTGCTGGTTTTATGTAGCAGGAGCTGGATTAGAGCCGACTCCACCCACTGGACTGTTGGCTCGACTTTACCAAAGTAGGAGGAGCTGGATTAGATCCGACTCCACCCACTGGACTGTTGGCTCGACTTTACCAAAGTAGGAGGAGCTGGATTAAATCCGACTCCACCCCCTGCACTGTTGGCTTGACGCTACCCAAGTAGGAGGAGCACGATTAGATCCGACTCCACCATATGTGACAAACAAAGGCAAATTCTTCTTCACACCACTCCGCATTTCAATTTCTACCTTCGGTCTTTTATAATTTCATGTTGGACGTGAAAAAATTTAAATGACATAAAAGCACGTATCGCAGTTCGGGCAATTCAAAAAAATGACCCATGCTGCTGTGCACCAGGCCTCAGAGTGGGAAGGAAATCATCTGTGGCATCCCTGAAAACGTTTAAACGCTGACTCCAGGTCAGTCGTGTCACTGGGACATTTCGGATACAGTAAACATGCTTACGTTCTGCCTACATGCCCATATCTGACGGGAGAAAAACACTGAATTTGAGTACTCTGGAATGCTGACCCTGAGGCTCCGCCCATGTGTACACATTTGTAAAAACATAAATTCTACCCTTCTTTCTTTTTTTTATGTAAAATAAACTCGTTTGAATCTGGTTCTCGTACCATCTTCATACCATGACAACATTTTCCACGTTACTATACGACATATTTATTTAAACCATGGACAATGGCGCACGTCTCTACATGTCCAGGACACGTGTCCTCGCTGCAATGAGACAGACACAGACATTCTCCGATACCGTCTGTAGTTCTGCAGACAGAGAGACAGACAGAGAGACAGACAGACAGACGGGTGTGATGGCCGGGTGGTGAGAGTAAGCAAGCCTGCAGCCTGCTAGAGTTCAGTCTGAGAGTTCACACACCCAGTTATGTCACGTTTCACCTGCTTCAAAAAACTCTTTTCAGCTTTGTTGTAAAAAAAAAAAAAAAAAAAAAAAAAAAAAAAAAGAAAGCGAGAGAGTAGTGAAGAGGGTGGACGGCGTGGTGATCTACTCCAGAACCACAGTGCCCCCTGCTGCTTCTAGAGCCGCCTTCAGTTTCTCGGCCTCCTCTTTGGAAATGTTCGCACGGATCTCCTGCGGCAGCGACTCCACCAGCTTCTTCGCCTTCAGAGACGAGAAAATAAACAAAAATTTTATTTATTTATATAAAATATATATATATATATATATTCATCCTGAATACAATTGAGAAGTAAAAATCCTTCTACAGGTCAATACTTATTTTGTAAAAGTATACATGAACAGAATAAATCCAATCCAAGAGGAGTTAATGGTGTAACAAACCCCATCTGAATCAAAGGCTAGTTTAAGGCTAGGGTCAACTAGTAAGCACACTGAACAAAACTGGGACAAAAACAGGTGAGCGTTCCCATTCACACTCGCGCAGGATTTCTAGCGGAGACATGTCAGTCTCACCTGTACGAGGTTTATCCCCTGAATGCAGTTCTTCACTTCCTTAATCAGTTTGACTTTATCCTCCGCCTTCAGCTCGGTCAGTTTCACTGTGAAATGCGTTTTCTCCTTCTTCACCGGGGCCGCGTCTTCCTCCGCCACCTGGAAATAAAACACCACGTCAAGCGAGCGGACGCTTTCTTTTCTTTTTAAATCCCGTCAGACACGGAGTATGCAGTGGGAGGAAATGTCCAGCATCTTTAATATATGAAACAATACAGGAGCTTAGAACAAGCAATTAAATCAGCGCAAACACTGAGTACGTTTACATGGACAAGAGTAATCCAACTATTGACCTTATTCTGATTAAGAGAATATTCTGATGATTATTCTGATAACGTATTAGAATGAGTTCAGAGCTGCGGTTCTAGAAAATTAAATCGACACCTCATATAATATATATATATATTTTTTTTTCTATGTTTACTCCAAATCTTTACCGGAGCTGCTGTGGCGGTCGGCGTGCCGGCCATCGCGCCCATCGGCATCATCCCTACATCCTGAATGTTCAGCGTTGTCTGGGGAGCAAAAAAATAAGTAAATAAATACAGCGATTTCAGAAATGTATGAATAGAATACGAGGAGTGGTTACGTGAAGTACGCCGTCATTTCTCTGTGCTTCCACTTCCTGGTTTGTTCGTACCTTGAGCAGCTCGTTGAGGTCGGACACCTCTAACAGAGTGAGACTGGCGATGTCGTTGACCAGCTGCTGGATTTTGGGCGAGTACTGCTTGGGCGCGCCGTCGAACTGCGGCGTCGCTATGGCGTCCGAGAGACGGGCGGGGCTACAGTGGAGTGCTCGCAGTGCAGACAGAGCCGGAGCAGACAGGTGATGCCTGCAGAGAGCCATGACAACATTAAAATGCGGAGTTTAACACGCATCACTCAGGAGAGTACACACGTCTGTCAAAGTTCTCCGTTCTGATTGTTTGATGAAATTTCTATAAAGCGCAGATTCGGACGGGTTTATATTAACGCGTTCGTCTCTTATGCAGGAACCTGGACGCCGGGAGCGTCACGTAAAAGCGTGTGATCGTTGACGTGGTGACGGTTTCCGTAATGGGGTGTTTATCGAACATTAAGGGAAGGAGTCTCCAGTGTCAGAGCTTTGTAACGGTCAGTCGTTTTTATTCAGCGGGAAAGTCTTCAGGACGGAAGAGGTTACGGTTCAAGGTTTCTCAATAACTCGACAAGTGGCGTTTTCCGACACTGTAACTTCGAGAACGAGAGAAAGAAGAGAGGCAGCTGAGAGACTGTTTATAGCTGCTTTAAGGTAAGTGATAACCTGTTTCGTAGATAGGGGATTTTCCCGATAGCAATAACTAAGTCGGGCGGGACCTACCCGCCGATAATCGATTAATCAACCGATGAACTTCATTAGAAAAATAAACCGCACTGACTGCACCATGAAAATGTATGGTACAATTTAAAAATTAAATCAATATATGAACATAAATAAAAATAGAGACACCCAGACGTATAATTTTTATTATTTTTTTTATAAAAAATTTCAAACAAAACAAAATTTGCCACAGAGTTTTTACTTCGCCTCTAGAGGCCGCTCTCGGACCGTATAATGACGGCGGACTCTTCGCCGCCGCTCCAGCAACGGTTGCAACCGGGAAAAACCAGATTTTTTAAAACAGATTTCTGGAACTATCCGTATTGGTGCCGATTAATCAGTCAACCTCTATGGCGGAGATTCTGTTCCCACCCTGAATTTGATTACGCATCAATAACAGCACGTCCCAGCATGCTTTATTCCTCTTGCACCACAACCAGAGCCATATCTCCCTGCAGCTCTCAGCTGGTTTCCTACTAAAGCTAAGCAGGGTTGAGTCTGGTCAGTACCTGGATGGGAATTATTCCTGGGGGAAATTAGTGAGGCCAGCAGGGGGCGCTCACATTGTGGGTCCTGGTATAGTGACAGACCCTATACTGTAAAATCAGTATGACTCCCTGTGGTCATTAAAAATCCCCAGAACACTTGTAGTAGAAGAGCAGGGTACAACCTCAGTGTCCCTTCTCTATTCTTTAATTTAATTTCTTTAATTTAATTCTCCATCTCTCCACTAATAGATGGTGTGGTGGGCCTTCTAACACACTGTGGCTGAAATCACATCACCCTGAGGAGGTTGGTGTTAGGAAACAGCCATGAAATCCTGAAGACTTTACTAAGCACTGACACTGGAGACTCCTTCCATAAACGTCTCCTTACGGAAAAGAAGACTCCACGTCAACGACTCTACTCTTCATTCGTCTGCTCGCTCACCTGTACGAGCCGTTACTCTATAAACGCTAAAGTGTTCGACCGAAAGCATCTCACACCTCACCGAGATCCGGAGATGCTGATGAGGAAAACTAATCAACGCCTCCTGACCAATCAGAATCCAGGATTCAGCAGGCTGCGTTAGGAGCAGATGTGTTTCATATTAAAATAGTATATGATTAAGATTGAAATAGGAGGTCCGGGTGGGAGTTATGGAACGTGCGAGACATTCATTTAATATGTTTATTTTAAAAAATAATAAAAGATTTAAAAAGCGACACTCGAGTTAAACCGGGCTGATATTTGACCTTGCACAGAACCCATCCCATCCCTCTCGAAGCTAACGATGCTAACGAGCTAACCTGCAAGATAGGAGTCAGATTTTTTTTTTAAAGAAAGAAAGAAAAAAAGAAAAGAAAGATCTTAGAGAATTAATAATTAGATAGAAATAGAACAGAGAAGAGAAAGGGTCGCGCGCGCGCGCGCGCACACACACACACACACACACACACACGTCTAAGCATTGATGCTGCAGATCTGAGCGCTCGCTAGCATGCTAGCTCACGCCCGAAGACTAGCACACTAGTTTAGCTAGAGTAAATCAAATTTAAACGTCTCAAACGGGTTTATCTGGAGAGTCTGAACAACTCAAACACGTCAACTAACGTGAACGGATCGTAACAGTTTCGCATTAAAAACCTCAGAGTCCCCCATAACTGAGGGCCGTATTCCAAAACCGTCACCGGACAGACGCTGAGTGCACTAGATAGGTCGCGCGGGCCGCTCATAACACGTCCGCTGAAGGGCGCCTATATGAGGAGCACGTGATTTGGGTTACAGCCCAGGACCGGTTCTGTTCTAAGCGCTTCCTTCCTTGATTTGATTTGGTTCGTTTACTCACCGGTGTGTCTTCGCGGCTATCCGCAGCGAGTTCCGGATGCAGTGCAAAGTGCAGTACATCTTTATTTCCTGTCGCTTCTTTCTGACCAACTAGACGAATCCCAGCTGCTAATAACACAGTCCTCGCAGTCACACTCACAAGCACATGGCGTCCTCCACTCTCGTTCTCTGACCTACCCACAATGCATTGCGTCGAATGTCTAGCTAGTTGCCAGACAATTCTAGAAGCCCACCTTCATTTAACGGGACAAGATCGTTTTACGGCCCCACTACCGGTCAAAAGTTTATGGACACCCGACTGAAATGTTCACGATCTTAAACACCTTTTGATCGGAAGGCGTGTGATTAACTGTGCAGCTGAACTGTAGAACGCTGCGGTGTAAAAGTGGTTAGCAAACGTGTCGCTTTTTAAAAAAAATAAACATCCTTAAGCGGGATTATTCTGCTCTTGGCAACTTTTGTTAAAGCTGTACAACTTTATTTGAAGACCACAAGCTCAGTTATACAGCAGGTCTGTCACTAGGAGGCGCAGTTGCCATGCAGGTCACTCCGTGTACAGTTGGTGACTGTAGGGAGTGGAGTATTATTATTTAGATGGACTGATGTATTGTACAGTGTATAGTGTGTGGTGGAGGTACGAGTGCTGGACACTTTATTAGGGTGTTATTATTTTATAGGGTGGCACTGTTGGGCCCTTGAGCAAGGCCCTTAACCCTCTCTGCTCCAGGGGCGGCGTATCATAGCCGACCCTGAGCTCTGACCCCAACTTCCTAACAAACTGGGGATATGCAAAGAAAAGAATTTCCCTGTGCTGTAAAGTATAAAAGTATATGTGACCAATAAAGCCTTCTTCTTCTTTATTGTTTGTGCCCTGTAACTGTAGGTGTACTGTCAGAGCAGGTAGAAACGATCGTTATTTCGGTCACATCAATTCTTTTTCAGATTTTTGGTTAAATGTCACCTTTAACGTATCGAAACACAACAGGAAATGCCCATCTCCTTTATATAAGCCTTAGAAACCACCATCACCAGACAATGACATCTGGAATGTTATGAATATTTCTGTTTGTAAATTAAGCTCTAAATCTGCTCAGTTCATCCGCTCAGAGATGGGACCCTTTTATTTTTTTACAGGGTAGGATTCTGGTTATCTTTGTTAAGGTCGGTCGTTTCATATTTGCATTATATATTCACACATTTTACACTTACTGACAAAATTCAACAACTGCCCTTAAGACTTCAATCATAAATAAGGTTCATAGAATAGGGGTTTATAGTGCAGGGAAACGTCTACAAAAAAAAAAAAAGGGGGGAGTGCACGTTGCTGCAGATAGAAATTAGGAAGAAATATTCTACAGTAATCCTTTAATGAAGCTTTATATTAAAAATATTATCACCAATCCTCCAGCTAACACACGTGACTTCTACAGAACGTGATTCCCGTCTGCACTACAGTGTCCGTCCGGGAACAGTTGGAGAAATGGGCGGGGCTCAGGCAAAGGTCCCATGCTTTTGTCATGGCGATTAATTTGCTGAAAGTTCATTTCTACAGTACACTTAACTTACACACGCACTTGCATGGCGGACGCAAAACATAATCTAAATCCGAGAATAGATTTTCAACTATTTTTTCTTTTTTAAATCGCAAAGCATTGATACGTCGACACTTTCTTTAAGGCGACCTTTATGGAAGGAGTCTCCAGCGTCAGAGTCATTACAGTCGTTACAGTCAGAGGTAAAGCTGTAATCTTCAGGACTGACGAGTTTACGCTTCGTGAATCTTCGTACGATGACGAGCTGCTTTTATTGACGTTAAGATGGACGGACAAAGAAGCGGCTGCTTGTAGCTGCTATAACGTAAACGAGAACAGGAAACAACTTGCTCGATGTTATGCGTAACTATAAACCCATAAAAAGTATAATGTCTCATTCTGATCATTAAGAAAAATGTAATCATGTAAGCAAATCACATGTATAAAAAAGAATTAAACACTTCATAGAGAGATAGATCATTTGACAGTTATTCCCTAAATTAAAGTTCAGCTAGCATTAATATTAAAAAAAATAATAATAATAAATAAACAATAAGAGTAAACATTTTTAATGACTATTTACATGCTTTTTTTTTGGCCGATCTTCATTCTTCGATCATGTTCTACATTCTCCGAACACAAAACCAACTCTGCAGGTCTACTTTACTCTTTCCTTTGTCTCCCATGTTGTTTCAGACAAATTTTTTTTTAAAAAGACACGTGGCAAAAAAAGTGCACAATAAAAGAATGAGATATTTATTAAATATAATCATAAAACTCTTTTCCCGGAGTCATACAGAGGAGTATGATGGAACGAAGCTGTCCACAGACGGCGTTAAAGGGTTACAGAACTGCTCACTGGTCGATGGACGTTACAAACATGCAGTACGACTCCGTTTTTTTACATTTATTTAAAGCACGTTCGATACATCCTTCATCTGAAATCAGGTTACGATCCCGCTTTACGCCTCGCGTCGCTCTCTACAGAGTCGCCCGTTTAACCAAATGAGAAAACCCAGGATTTTCTTCATCTCCATGATGTCGTTTTGGTACAAATCAGCACTAAATGGAAAAAAGAAAACAGGAGAAAAAAAAAAAAAAAAAAAAAGGGCTATACAGAACCGTCCCATCTATTTAATATAAATCTACGAAAGCAGAGATTACGACGACTATTAGCTAGGATTCCGTGACGACGATCCTAAACACACAGAATTTCCAGATCTTTTAACATTGGACTCGTACGACAGGGTTCCCGTAATGAACGCTGCTCTGGAATGTCGGGATTTGCGATGGAGTGTGTGTGAGAGGCGAGAGGCAGCTCTTGGACATGATCCTGGATCGGGCGCTCGTTCTCCGAATCGCTCGATAATTAACTTCTTTCGAAAGCTTCTCAAATTAAATAAAAACAAACAAAAAAAACCCCCAAAAACACGTTCACTTGATCAGGGCGGAGACGCCGTAAAGAACGACTATAAACGCATGCAGGTCGACTTTAGAAAAATATGACATGGTCGCGTCTTATTTGCCGTTTATTTGATACATGTCCTGTTAATATTCAAGGATACGAACGACTAGCTAAGAGGTGTTTCATAAGGAAACACTACATACTTTTCGACAGAGGCGTCGGAGGATTTAAGAACCATTTCTAGCCTTCTCTCCACGTAAAGCAGAGAGAGAGAGAGAGAGAGAGAGAGAGAGAGAGAGAGAGAGAGAGAGAATCATACCAGCAGCGAAAAAGAGTCTCGTATTCCTGATAACCAGGACGTATTCATCAATTAGATGGTCACAGAAATATTGCAAGTGAACAGACTGTGTGTGGGGTAACAGGGGGAAGAGAGCAGAGGGCTGACTGTAGTGTGGTGGATCAGGGGAGAATATGACGTTTTAGTCAAAGGAGATGAGCTGAGCCTCTGCACTGCCTGCCGGGGGCTGCTGCGCCTGCTGCTGAGGACCACCAGGAGGCGCCATCTGCATATACACGAACAAAAATGGGTTAACGGCATTGAACATTAAACGTAGCTATAAACAGACGAAAAAAAAAAAAAAACAAGGATGACCTGTCATTCTTTAAACATACCAATTCACTGTGGTGTAAGAAGAATGAAACGACAGCAAACGATGGTTTAATGTCATACTACCATAGCTAGCATATATTTTTTTTAATGGTAATATGCTAGGTTCTGAGTGTTCCTAGTTGTCATAGTAAACGGAAAAGCTTCTCTGCGGATAGCTAAGCACTTGGTGAGAACTTCTACAATTCAGAGTGTGATTGATATGCTCATCAGGGCAGAACTGGTCCGTCAAAGCACACGTCGTCGCACTAATAACATGTGTTTCCAACATGTATCAGCTATACCACTGGATTCATCGCATCGGACAGTATTATCTTTTTAAACGTCTAATAAAAAGACAGACGATTAGAAAGACTATGCCTGTTCAGTTTAACTCGAGTGCACTTGATGGGTAACACGCTGTTATGAGCTCACCTGTTGGTACATGGGTTGTTGGCCAGGCATGTACTGCTGCTGAGGAGGCATGTTGGGGTCCTGTCCAGGAAGTGCCGAGATCATGTTCTACGAGGACAAGAACGATGCAATGTTTTACGTTTAAATTCGTTCAATCATCAGCGATAGTGCTACGGATCTGAAGGAGGACGAGCGAGAATCCTGACCTGCATGCTGTACGGCTGGTAGCCCATGTAGGTCATACCGTTGGTCTGGGCAGCCTGGGACATCGGGGGCAAACTCTGGGATTGAGACGCCACATTCTGCAGCGAAGAAATGAAGGTGATGGGTTAAACCGTAGCGTTTGAAAACCGAGACAAGAGGTCATAATGCAGATTGGGTTTCTCGACACGAAGGGCACTTTCACACCTTTTAGTCCACTTCAGTGCAAAAAAAGCTCCGTCAACAGGCTCAATTTACAGTGCAGCTCGCGTTGACAAAAATAAATAAATAAAAAACAAGTGATCTGAGAGATTCTGAGCATGGTGGTCTCGGTTTTAGAGGCCACAGCGGAGTGTGATTGCTCTGTTCTCACCCTAAAGAACCACTCTGAAAGGAACCCTGGTGTGTTCTCACCCTCAAACAGACTGAACAGTGGGTGTATTTAATTACGAATAAATTATTCAAAAGGGTCATTTCAATCATTTTCATCATATATTTAAAAATAATAAATACATTTTCTAAAAAAAAAAAAAAGTCAATAAGGACACTATATATATATATATATATATATATATATATATATATATATATATATATATATATATATATATATATATATATATATATATATATTTTATTTACTTTTATTTTATTTATTTTATTTATTTTTTTTAATTAAGGTTATTTATACCATGATCTGTCTGATACTCGATTCTGATTGGCTGGAAGGTGTGTGTTCTAAGCTTATAATGCACACAGGTCGTTCCAGTGAGTTTATGAATTAATACGCTGCCTATAAACAACTGTAACCATAGTAACAGCTGCATACAGTGGTTAAACTCTCTAACCTTCATTATTAGGAGAGATGCGGCACAGACACGGGTAATTCACACACAATCTCTCCTCTCCCTCTCTAATAACCATTTATTATAAATCATTCAAATCAATGGAATCTTATCGCACTCCTGTATGTACGATTTAGAGCGGGCAGAATCCTAGATCTAATGACCCATATCACCGTTATTTGTATTATCGTCACGGTCAAATTTTGTGCTGCAAAACATCAATGACCGCTTTAACTTGTCAATTCTGGCAAGTGACCACGGGATGATGATGATCCAGGGCGAGGAGCGTTACACGATTTTAATACACGACGTGGAGGAAACGAACCAACCGACATGAAGAATGGATTATCCCTTATTTAATCAGGTTTTTGTAGTCATTTTTTTCCTCCTGTGTAATTTTAACCAACCATGTCCTTGATGCCCAGCCCGAAATTCCACCCTAAATTCCAGCTCAAATAATTTTGGAATTTTAAGACAAAACCAGTGTGAGAAATTTTCTCAAAAGGTAATCGATAGATTTTTGTTAACATTTCCAATAGGTAACACGACTGTAGTCTACTCCAAAACTTTGTTAATCCATAAGTGTTGCCTACAGCTCTTACCTGGTAGCCCTGTGTCGGAGTGGGCTGGTAGTTAGTGTATGGAGGAGGGTTGGTGTTAGGAGGCGGACCCTGACCAGGGGCAGCGGGTTGCCCACCGGTACCTGCGGTCTGATACATGTAGGCGTTCACCATGTTGGGATCTGTGTGAAATGGAACACGATCTGCGTGTTATAACTTTTTCAAAAACGATCAATTCTGCCAAGTCTATGAGGAACTGAGCATACTTCAAACACATCATCAAACATGATGGTCTCAATCATTTCAGAGCTCACCCGTAGCGGACACTGGCATGGCCTGGTAGGGTCCTCCTCCGGCCTGCCCGGGTTGGTTCATGTAGACCCCGTGCATGGGAGAGCCCTCCACTGAGCCAGCAGGGCTGAACGTGCCGGGATAACTGGGGGGACCAGCGGGTGGATACACCACCCCTCCTGCCACGTTGGGTGGCAGTGACTGCATCTGTAGCACCAAATAAATCAATCAAATTTAAAAACTCATAAAAATACTGTACAAGCTGATTGTTTCAAATTGACACACGAAGCTAAACGTTCGTCAAATACTGAAAATAGTTACATATTCATAAAATAAACAGACTAGTTGGACTCAGTGGGCAGAGCTCACCTGGGCATAAGGCAGGGAATAGGGCATCTGAGCACGCATCTGGATGGTGTGCTTCTGCTGCTCCAGACGCATCTGCCGCTCCTTCTCCTGCTCCTGCAGACGCTGAATAGCCAGCTGTCTCTGCATCTCCAGATACTCCTGCAACCAATAAGGAACATGATTGATGAATAATCACCTCCCAGCCATAAGCGAAAGAGGCGGAGTCGACGACGTGCGTGTGCGAATAAATATTAGGGACGTCACAAACAACCTCCCATCGTCAAATTTTCAACAGTGGTTAAGTATATTTCCTAATCTCTCATGGCTTAACGTACGTGAATATGTGAAGAGATCTTGCCAACTTTTATTTCATCCACTGGATGAATTGTTATTTGTTCGCACGGCACTCACCTGCTTCTTCTGCCTCATGATCTCGAGTTTCTGGGCGAGCTGGATCTGCCGCTGTCTCTCGGCCTCCTCGGCGGCACGGCGAAGTTTCTCGCGGTGCTCGTCCCTCAGAGCATTCAGAGCGGCCCGTGCGTCCCGAACCTGCGCCAGCTTATCCTGCAGCCCTTCGTAGTACACTAGACAGAAAGAGAACCGAAGGTCATCACGGAGTGCTTCGTGTAAAAGGAGTTTTAATAATAATATTGAAAGAGTTCGATGACTTTGTCAACATTTTGCAGTGCGAGGTTTCCATAATAATGCTTTATTCTTATTTAAGAGACATTAGATGGATTCGTTTAGTTTTTTGTTCCGTCCTGAACTCAACACACTAGATTCCAGTTATAACACATACCAGCGCTGTAATATAAACGTAACATTCGTCACTCAGAGCGCACGTGGAAAAGGACGGTATAAGGCGTGACAGCGTTGACTCACGTCTCTTTTCGTCGTGCTGGTTGAGGAGCTCCAGCAGCTGTGGGTGCATGTTGTTGATGGACTGGAAGAGGGAGAGCACGGCGCTGTCGTTGGTGATGCTGCGCCCGCGCATGTGGTTGCTCTTCATGCGGTTCAGGAAGGTGGTGACGGCGTTCTGCAGAGCTTTGAGGAACTGCTCGTAGTTCTCCTCCGATTCTCCGTTCTGGTACTGCTGCTGCGGAAAGGCGTCGAAAACGAAAGCCAGCTTTTACTTAAGGGCGTGTTACGCCGAGAAAGAATTTCCACGATCTTGCCGTGAAAAGGCTTCCGCAGTTCTTTCTGGAAGAACTCCGCACTTTTAAAACGGAGCACGCATACTGAACACTTTAAAATGTACCTCCACTATGTTGATGGGCTGAACGGGGGCGTGGCTTTCCACTGGCTGGCTGATTGGCAACGGTTCAGCCAACGGCACCGGAGCAGGAGCAGACGGGGTGGGACTCTTGCGCACTTCCTCCTGCTTTTTCTCCCAGTAAGTTCTATTCAGATAACGGGCCAGCTTGGAAAGATGAATATAAACATTGTCACTATGGCGTCTGAAAAGGCCTCGTACTAAGCTGCATGCTGGAGCAGAAACGCCGTCGTGTGAGGAACACGGTTAGGAGATACTTACCTCGGGGTCGACGTCCTCAGCTGAAGGAGCAGAGGAGTTCTAATGATAAAGAAGAGGAGGTAAACGTTCACACAAAGCCCTCTTCTTTTAAATCACATCTCTCATTATAGCATCGAAAACCATATTTCACATATTCTAGGACGATCCAGATGCTTACCACAGGAGAGGAGTAGAGAGTGCTGACGGGTGGAGCGGAGGAGGTCACCGGAGTCGGATCAGCTTTGGGGTACACGGGATACGAGCTCTTATGCCTCTGCATGTACACAAGAGTTATTAAAATAAAGGGAGGGGGGGGGAGAGATAAAAAGAGATAGAGCATAACCCCCACTCCAATTATATAAACAGATCATGTTCGTTTTTTACGATCGCTATGACAATTTTTTCGATACTTTTAACGATAGTCCTAAAATTTTAACAGACAGCAGAACAACTGTCTGTGTAGGCGAAACAGTTAATGTTGCTTTGACACAAAATGCACACAGTTAACCCAAACATCTTTTAGACTCCAGCTCAACCGAGACCAAAACAATGGATTCTTACTGCCAAGTTTACAAATGCTTTCACACTGCATGTCAGTACAGATAACATGTTCTAAACCGAACTTATAGGCTAAAGTCCAAAAGAAACAGCTGCTCATATTGTGAATATACCCTGTATTTTATTCCACTGTGAGGAAGAAACAGATGATTGAAGCAAATAGTTCAATCACAGCGGATTCCCATCTAGGAAACACCCTCGGCTGTTGAGGTTGCTTTCAAATCGCGTGACCATATGGTATACAGTAAAAGAGGACCTCTTTGGGCGGATCTTGTGTGGAAAAAAGGAACAATATAGAGCAACACGAAGAAAGTAAGAAAAACGCCTGCACGGGCGAGAGGAGGATGAGTACCAGGGCAAGGGAGAGGACCTTAGGACAAGGGAGAAAAATGTCTGGACGAGGAAAAGGTAGAGGGAGAGGAGTTAGAATGCGTGCTGGCGCTCAATGAAAGACCAGAGCTAGGGCAACTGATGAAATAAATAAGAGTTACGATCATAGACCGTGTCATAAACCACGGGCTATCGCATAGAGGGGCTGGTGAACGAGTACAGCCAAATCTCAGCCGGGACACAGTGGTATCCTTTGTCCGGATTTTTCGAGAAACCAACAGGTAGGAGGATATTGTACAAGAGCTCCTCCTACTGTAAAGTGTAAAAACACGAACACATTTTACCATGTATTACTGTAGTGACTGCATGCCTCCGGTCTCTACTGTGTAACTATTGTATAAGGGCAGACCCGACGCATGAAATAATGCAGTTTCTGTAATTCCATCTGATGTTAGTGTTTTTATGGCATGCTCTCTTCCAACAGGAACAGAACAGTGTTTTGGAAGAATGATCTGATTTAGTCTAGTTTACAATGTGCGATTTTGAGCATGAAATTAACCGTTTCGCCAGTTTTGTCTTGGAAAATTGTTAAAAAGTATTGAGAGAGAAAAAATAAATGTGTCGTAGCGATTCTCACCATTCTCTCCTTCTCCTCGGCTTCACTCTGAGACAGAGCGATGGCCAGCTGCAGCTCCTCTTCCTCTTGCAGCGCTGCCTCGTCTCTCTTAGGAGGCATCTAAGGGAAGCAGAGCGGAGATATAAACCCAACGCATCCATAAATAAACAGGACCGAAAGAGTGCAAAACTGGGGCACGGCTTACCGTAGAATTGAATGTTCTAAAGAGAAACCATGGAATTATTTATTATTGTGATAATGGTCGCATGAAACGCTTTGTATTAGCTGAGCAAGAAACAAGCAAGTGGTGCTGAAAAACGAGCCTCGGTAGTGAGTGAATATGAAGAGCGTGTTATGGGATGACGAATGGAAAATTTTTCTTCATTTGAAATATTCCAAATGTCGCAGCGTAACTAACGAGAACAATTTCTGTCTCTAAAGCTTCAGCAAAGACGAACTGACCTCCTCGTCAGATCCTGGTGTCTCCGAACAGCAAGCTAAGCTAGTTATCTAGCAGACGGTTAGCTCACCGGTACTACCTGAGACTGCTGAGCCAGGGGGCTGGTCAGGTACTCGGGCGGCAGCTCTGACTGCCCGCTGCTGCTACTGCTACTGCTGCTGCTCTTCCCTTCGGCTTTCCTAGAAGGGGGAGAGAGGGAGGGGTGGCTGCTAAGGAGAAGGGATCAGGAAACACACACACATGAGTAAATCTCAGAAGGAATGCAGAACACTTGGAACACATGACTTCACAGGAACGAATAATAATAGAGAGATAAACACGGCTATGAAGGTTTTCAGTCGAATACGTTGTGATGGAGCGGCGCGCGTCTCGTAACGGTAAGTGTTCGTGAACGGTGTCAACTTCTGTTCTGAATGTCAAGGAAACGCCTTACAGCAGCATCCTTTGGCCATATTAAAAATAACTGGGAAAAAAAGACAATAGCGCGCACGTGTATGTGTCGTCTCATTTCCACTCGAACTTACTTGTTGAGCTGCTCGAAGCAGGGCTCGCACACTCGCACCTCTTTCTCAATGCCGAACTTGGGGATAGTGGAGTATTTGGAAGAGCACTTGCCGCAGAAGATCTGTCCACACGCCCTGCAGTGGTGCTGAGGGACGAGAAGCACCAAGGGTCAGGAAACACCAACACCTCGCAGATATTACTCATCAGGCTACTCATTAGTTGCGTAGATCACGCCTGTCCTATTATTAGCAGCGGTGGGTACGAGTAGTTCGGTGAAACGAGTCACATTGATTAAAAATTCGATTCGAATGAATCCCACAGTCCCCCTCGATACAGATTTACTGATGAACCTAATCCAACTGTTACTGGATTAAGATCTCTGGCCTGATAGGAAATGGAGCTTACAACTACATTAACTTATAAACTGCAGGAAGTTTGTTAGCCAGCAATAATGGCAGCGGGTACACCCGAATAAATCAGAGTGTTCCAATACTTTCTCTGATTAACATCGCGCGTCACATGGCTTTTTATTGTACATAGAGGGTCCTTCATAGAATCCACAACTATGTTATTTGGCATATATAGTGAACAGGACGCCATTTTGGATTTGAAACTGAAGATGGTGGATTTTTAAGAACGGTAAAATCCAGGAACTTTAACGCACCATACATTACAGTGAGAAATAAAAACTAATCTAAATACATTTCATCTATGCGATCGAGATCACTGCATAACGTAGCGCTACTTCCTTCCGTCGTAGTAAATGATCTGAACTCTCGAAGCAGCACATGTTGGCTTGGTTTATTGACTAAAATTTGCTGCCTATGTTTCGACGGTTAATCTAAAAGGTAGATGTTCTGGTATTTAAATGGTGAAGAAATCTCTCACTCATGTTAGCCAACAGAAGTAGCACCGCTGTTTAATCTTGTCAGGTTTCTGGTCCATCTAAAAACAACTTCAGGAACAAGCTGTGTGCGTTTACCTTTCGGGTCATCACGCCGAACTGAACTCTGCACCTGTGGCACTCCTCGGCATCCACCCAATCGGGAGCCTGGAAGAGGACACGTACACCGTTAGTATCATCGTCCGAATAACACGCACATCATAACGCGTCTCTCTAGCAGGATTGCTCACCCTCTCCGCAGCAAACATCGCGTCACTCTCTTTAAACTCCGGGAACACATGACCTGATGGTGCACAGGAGAATTAAAATCAGACGTGTTGTTGCTTCGCTTTATATTTGAAAACTCTGTCGTTAAAGCCGACCGTGCTTTGTACCTTCCACCTTCATGATCTGGTAAGTGTCTTGGACCACTTTATACTTGGGCTCGTTGCGGAAGGCGTGGGCCCAGGCCTGCACCAGGTACAGGATCTTATTCCTGACGTTCGGCTCCGTTTGCTTCTGAGGACAGCAGAGAAACAGTCACATCAACGCAACGGGACGAGGGTGTATGTGGGGGGTTTTCAGTCATCCGGCGCTGTCGAAAACTTTCGGTTTGGACTTCTTGACTTGGTTTTCTATCCAATTCAGTGTTTAGGGACATCAAGAGGGTGTGTGGCGGTTAAAAAGGATAAACCGACATGAAGACTTGAGCGCTGTCTATGGGAGAAAAGCAAGCCATTTTGAAACTGAGAAAAGAGGGAACATCTACCAGAGGCATTGCAGAAACATTTTGGGATTTGGGATGTCCGGAAAAAGAAAGAACTCCCTGATGTACTGATAAAAAACAAGCTGTTTAACACATCTAGATGTAAATACCAGGGGGAGGGAAATAAAATAAACTCTCCTTTCATATCCATTTTTTGATCTCAAACCCAAATTTCTTTGGTGTATAGCGCAAACAAATGAACAGGCCTTTGTCGTTCCAATAGTTTTGGAGGAGACTATACATTTCTGCGGTCTGTATATCTGTATACATCATTTCATGGTTTTGACTTTTTCTTTGGCCCAATTATCCAGAACACATCATATTCCCAGCGGTCACTTAATTTACCATTACATTAAATTTACCCATAAGACACAGCTCACTTTCTCTACAAACCTCCTCACATTTTCAGCGCAATCAAACTACTCGACAATTCACTCGGAGGCAGAGCGAGACTTGGACCTCAAACGAGGACGGCAACACATCAGGGTTTGATTTAAATGGATATGTGAAAAGTCACCGAGCGAGCACGAGCAGCATCTGGAGGCAACTGGACTTGTTGTACAACTCCATCATCAATCCACAGCCTCGGGTAAAACGTCAACACAATAACACCACAGGCACGTCCTCCTTGACTTATTTCCATCAACAAAAGCCTTTTCAAAGGACTTCGTCAACATTGTAAACAAGAGCAGCTAAATATGTAAAAGTGACAAAGTGACACAAACAAAAAGCCTTCTGTTCTTAAATATCCGACATGGTTTTTTTTTTTTTTGTTTTTAAAACCTCGATCCACACTGAACCCGTCGTTCTAGAGATTACCTTTTACACGGAGTTGCAGTTTGATTTCAGACGATCCACAGAGCTAAAAGGCATTTCTCACTGACACTTGCTGGAACATCCCCGGGGTTTTAAGAACCGAGAGGACATGTGACACGATGACACAACCAGGAAGTAAAGTGCACAGAATGACTCATCAGGAAGAGCAGGATCATAACACCTCCCAAAGACTGAACAGAGGAACGACACTGTATGTTGTGTCATTCACATCAAGTCACAACAACGTCTGATGTTTTTCCACTTAACTTTTGTTATAATTTAATAATTTAGCCCATGCATGTACCAGAAAATCAGCACAAAAAAAAAATTAATAGACTGTATTCACTGCGAAACACTCTACTTGGTTTAGATAATAGATCTCGGTGGAATGATGCTCCTCAACGCCAAAATATCCTGATAATAGCCTACAAATCATGATTCACCTGGCTACCCTGCATTATCATGACAGATTTCCTCTGTTAATACAAAACATGCATTTAGCTATACAATAATCAGACCAACACCACAGCGCTGTTGAATTCTGGATTCTGATTGGTTAGAAAGTATTGATTAAGTTCCTCCAACAGCAGCTCTGACAACTTAACCATTAACATCAAATTCTGGAAAGCAACTGCGAGGAGACGTCGGTTCAACATTTGGGGAATGAGTCTCCGGTGACAGCGGAGTCGAGTTAACGTCAAGAGACGATGAGAGAGCGACTGGTTATAACCGCTGTAACGTCAATAATATGAGGAACTGACTAATTAAACAGCAACTTGTTTATTATCGGACTAACGTGGAGCTTCTGCCATACAAGTCCCTGTGTTTTAGTTGTTACTATAGAAACAATAACAAAGCAAAAGGTATTATAACATACTGTTTAGGACAAACTACTTTAAACGTTTCTACACAGGTACAATTCTACACTAATGTAAATACGGAATATTAAAAACGTAGTATAGATACGAGTGTAAGGAGCAAAAAGTGCGTTTCAAGCGTAAGTGACGTTTTACTACGCTACGTTAAAACATACGCAAACAAATGCGGTACTGCTCAGCAAAATGCCAGTATGAGGAAACCGGAGGTGGTCATCATCCAGGCACGTTTGATCGTTCGAACCCGGATCATTTTCACAGTTTCTGCGTTCGAATGTAGATTTTTTTATCTTTAAAATATTCGAAGTTCGGATTTTAATTTGACAACCCTGGAGCAGACGAGAGGACAGCAGCAGCACGGCCGTGTAAAACGTCGGTGACGTTCTCTCTTATGGAAACAAACAACGGGAAATATCACATCCGCTTATATCGTACGATAAATCGATGACGTAATTATCATGACAGGCCGATCGAGTAGAAAAGAGAAGACACGGAGCTACGGAGCCATGACGGCTGATTCCACGGCTATTTAAGGATGGACAAAAACAGAAAAGTTTGCCATCCTTAAAAGACAATAATTATTGAGACACACAAATACTTAGCAGCTCCTCCATTGGAACCAGGGAGTGGTGTCTTTGCTATGTCACATGCGAGGCTTCATCTTATTGGTTGCACGTAAAATTGTCAGCGTAAAATTGAATTCAGTAAAGAGCTGAATTTTTGTGATCTTTCCTTCTCCAAGGGGAAAAACGTTTCGCTGGTGAACGTCTGCAGGTGGCCTAACCAGAGCTCGGGATCGGGAACTTGCCTGGAGCTGCGAGACGCAAACGCTGTGCAATTTTGGCAAAATGCAATATATAATTTATATCACATAACTAGCAAGGAGAACTAAATCTTTTAGCTAAACCTTCAGGTAAACATAGCGACCACTAACCCTGGCTCAGCCTCATTTTTTCCCCTCCTCGTCTTTGGACCATCCTACTTTTCTCAGAAGGGGAATTGGAGGGGATTTATAATAATAATAATAATAA
>CM022774.1:7566219-7596219 GCA_012411365.1 Ameiurus melas
GACCCCTCATCTGACCCACAACAAATAAATACAAACAGTCAGACCCCTCATCTGACCCACAACAAATAAATACAAACGGTCAGACCCCTCATCTGACCCGCGAGAAATAAATACAAACAAACAAATACACATTATTCACAAATACATTGGGGATATTTTCTACGCATGTTTTAAATCATAAAAACTTGAAATATGTAATAGTTAACAAAATAAGAAAGTCCAGAGTTCTTCACGTGTGGAGAGATTGTTAGAAACGACATTTGACTGGTTCGTCTCTGATGATTGTGTCATTGTAATTTATATACAGTGACAAATGACAGTTAAAATGAAATATTGTATTTTTGTTTGATATTGACATTGATATTGTTTGAGGGATTATTTGTAGGGACAAAATCAAATATTTTTCCTTTGCTACTTTACTGTACTGAAATCCTTAATTTGTAGCGTAATGGATACTTTATCTACTTTATCACTGTAACGGTTAAACAAATCAAGTTCAAAATACAAATAAATGTATATACATGATACAAATGTTGTAGTCTTTGACCGGTTACAAGGTTTTATTACATTTTCTTCCTGAAATCCTCACGGAATCCAAACGTCTGCTGCGATCAGGATAATCCAGGTTTTTTTGGATAACAGGTATACAAATCCTAGTAAAAAGTCTACTGAAAGTTTGATCCAGATCAAAAGCAAGATTGGATTACATGACCTTTTTTCTTTCTTTTGAACAACCCATTTTCAAGACTAGATCCAATCTGATAGCCAGATTACTTCTGAACAACTGGACCTAGGTTACCTTCTCAATTGTTTTTTTTTTTAACTAGTTATCATATTATATATTTTATGAGATATTTAGTTATTTCGTTTTTCCATTTTTTTTCCCCCCCCCCCATAAAAAGCTTCCTTCCATTTTTAAAATAAATAACAATAACTAATATTAATAAATAAAATGGAAAAGATAGATAGAACTGTCTAAACTGTGCCATGTACAGACATCATTCTCAGAAATGCATGCACTTACTTTTACACACAGTGTGAATCTGTTTCACAGTCCACATCTGATACTGAATCGAATCTGTAGAGGGGAAAGCTGAGCCTTCGTCACATGCGTCACTTCAAATTCAAACAATTTCTATAGCCTTTCTACTGACTAACAAATATCAGCTCCTCATGACAATAAAACGTATAAGCCTCTAAATCTTAATTCATATATCAGTCACATAAAATCCACAAAGTTCATAATCTATATGAAGGCATATGTATATTTAGTCATATCTGTGAAGTTTCCGGTGGTTCGCCGCTAAACTAAAGAGTATATATAATTTGAAAATATTTCGCAATTATATATGTATTATAGAACAAAAAAAAATCCATTCCCATAAAGGTTTGTGTTTGAACACAATTGAATTAAAACAATTATAATCAACTTACTTTTTTTTTTTTTTTTCGCAGCATTAACAGATTATTTCAGGAGAGGCTTTGTAGGATGTCTTTATTTTTTTCCATACATGAATAAATACAGAGAGAGAGAGAGAGAGAGAGAGAGAGATAAGGTTATACAACACAAGAGGATGAAAAACTAAATAATTACACTTTTTTTTTTCTTCACACCCTTCATTGCCTCTTCAGAGTCAGGCGTTAAGACTAACAGTGAATAATAAAAAATACATTAACATTAACTGGAATGTATGATGATGGGGAAAGCTAGCAGAGGGGATTGGTATGGGCTCGACTGCAGTCGGTGTCGCTCGTTAAACATAACCTTTGACCTGCGAGCTTCCCCCGGCCCGGCGCGGGCTGCTCTCTCCGCTGCTGAAGGTGGGTGATGAGGGGATGCCGGGTGGGCTTGAGCCAGTGTAGAGCAGAGATCCGCCGATGAGCAGCAATCCCGAGCCTCCCCAGCCCAGGTAGAGCGCAGGGCCGAGTTCACGCTTGTGCGGCGCCGCGACGTACGGGTTGTAGAAATCCTTGATGATGGAGTGGGCCGTCCAGCACACGGGCACGAGGTAGAGGAACCCCGCAATGGCGAAGAGTATACCGGCGATGCGAGCCAGCCGCGCCTCAAAGCTGGGCTGACCCACACACTTGGTGCATTTGATGCCCAGTACGCCGAGGGTCAGCGCCAGGGTGCAGAGCAGGATGGAGAGCACGGTGAGGCCACGTGCCGCCTGCATGTCACTGGGTAGCGCCAGCATACTGTCGTACACCTTGCACTGGATCTCGCCAGTACTCTGCACGATGCAGTTCATCCACAGGCCCTCCCACGTGATCTGCGCCGTCACAATGTTGTTGCCGATGAACGCCGTGACGCGCCACATGGGCAGCACACACACCAGGAAGCCGCACACCCAGCCGATGATAGACATGACCAATCCCAGGAGCTGCATGCCCGTCGTCGCCATGCTGACTTTCTGCGTCTGAAGCGTGTGTGATTCTGCTTTTATTTATGTTTTCCGGGGTCCACGAAATAAAAACCTTCACCTGAGACTGAAGAAGCTTTTCAGCATTAGCAAGAGTCCTCGATCCTGAACGTGGGTCAGTTGGACCTACAAAAACAAACAAACAAACAAAGCAATAAAATCACTTTCATAACTTGGCACGCTTCAACCTGGCACTCATTCGCCGTATACTCATACTGTACATCTTTTCAACATACTTCGTACCGTATATATCTTTACTCCCGTCCACTGTAATGATTTATAATCCCACTATCCGGGGTCACCCAGAAGATTCCCTTTTGAGTCTCGAGGTTTTCTTCTGCGCTTCCTGTCATCCCTGGCTTGCTCATTAGAGATCGAAACCTACATCCGAATTTCTGTAGCTTTGTGACGACATCAATCATTAAAAGCACTCTACGCTTTAACACTTAGTTTGAGTGAAATAAACATATGAGCAGATGTAAAGAAACAAAACAAACCTATACTATAAAAACTATATAGTGACTATAACTATATATCAGCTATGGATATTTAAAAAAAATCAACTAAATGTGTGTTTGTTTGTTTGTTTGTTTGTTTGTTTAGGAGGTGTATAATTCTTAAAGTGTCATTTTTCTATACGTTATCCAATTGGTATAGCTGAGAGTGTGCCCGAGGACTTTATTTCTATTTGATCTTTTCTGCTAAATTCCCATGAACTGTTTATCCAGTAATCTTCTTTTAAGATCCACTTTGGCCATTATTCTCAAATAAAATGACCAAACATCGTATGGAAAACATCCCGACGTGCAGTACAAAGTCATGAACTGAGAACTCACGTCACTACAATACACAGCGCATGTTAAACACAAATGATGTGGAACGCATCGTCGAAGTGACCCGTGGTAAATATTTAGGGGTCTGGCGTAAACAGCTCGCCGATGCCGGATTCCAGCGTTAGAGAATGAATCCTTTTCACGCTGAAAGTGGGTGTCGAGCTACGCCTGGTAGGGCGAGCGGATTATCTCAGACAAACATGAGGAGTCTGAGGAACACAAGGAGCTTTCATGGTTTCGTTCAGAGTGGGCCAAGGAGTGTAGCGTCTGTTCGTGCCTCGATGTTTCGTCAATGTTCAAGATGGGGTTTTTTTTCTCTCTCTTCTTCACAAGAGCCACTCCTCGAGCGATGTAGAATGCTTTCGATTTCATATTACACGAGAAATAAAACACAGTATGGACACCTCACGTGCAGAGCAGGAGTTCTACTCAGGTAACGTACATTACGTGGAAATACAGACCGTTTGGTTTTCTAATCAAACTTAATAACTAACGGTCTGTGGTTCTGGTTGGCATTTTGATTGGAAGAAAAAGTTACCTGAATCTGGCTCCTCCTCTCGTCAGGTAGAGGTGCTTCTGATGCTCTGATGAAGGTGATAGAGGTATGAGGTGATCCGCAGTGTGAGTCGAGCTGCACTGAAGACTGAACAGTACAGAGCAGAGAGAGAGAGAGAGAGACAGAGAGAGAGACAGAGAGAGAGAGTGATGCCAGCACGGTTCTGTGGTACAGTGGGTAGAAGCACGCGCTTGAGTGTGTGCGTGCTTACTGCACTCTGTGTGTGTGTTCATGTGTCCTAGTGTGTGTCCCTCAGTGCCTGGTGGACCAACACAATAAGTCGCTGTTCTGTCGCCCTCGCCTCCTGGACCCCCCTCAACCCCACCCCTCATTCTCCTCCATCCTCTTTTTCATCTCTCGCCTTCTCTGGCTCCTGGTCTTACCCCTTTTCTTCTTCTCGCCCTCGCTGTGCTACTTTCCTCTGCATGAACTCAAAGTCAAGACAGTTAATGTTCCTCAAATGCTTCTTTTAAATGATCGTTTAGTTTGGCATTTATAATCCTCATTAATTAGGTTATTTAGGGAATAAAACACTTGAGGGAGTGCTGTTAAAGGAAAATAATCATCAAATACAGATTTTCCTGTAACAGAATGTCCTGAAAAGTTTTACTCATACCAAATACCACAACAATATATCTACTCTTATACCATATATTTACTCTAATACCATATATATACTCTTACACCATATATATACTCTTACACCATATATATATACTCTTACACCATATATATACTCTTACACCATATATATATTCTCATACCATATATATACTCTTACACCATATATATATACTCTTACACCATATATATATTCTCATACCATATATATACTCTTACACCATATATATATACTCTTACACCATATATATATATTCTCATACCATATATATACTCTTACACCATATATATATACTCTTACACCATATATATATTCTCATACCATATATATACTCTTACACCATATATATACTCTTACACCATATATATACTCTTACACCATATATATACTCTTATACCATATATATACTCTTACACCATATATATACTCTTACACCATATATATACTCTCATACCATATATATACTCTTACACCATATATATACTCTTACACCATATATATACTCTTATACCATATATACACTCTTATGCCACATACCATCCATCCATCTTCTACCGCTTACTCCTTTTTCAGGGTCGTAGGGGAAACTGAGCCTATCCCAGAGAGCATCGGGCACAAGGCGGGGTACACCCTGGACAGGGTGCCAGTCCACCGCAGGGTACAATCACACACACACTCACACACTTATTCATACACTACGGACACTTTAGACACGCCAGTCTGCCTACCATGCATGTCTTTGGACTGGGGGAGGAAACCCCTGCAGCACGGGGAGAACATGCAAACTCCGCACACAAAGGGCCACGGTGGGAATCGAACCGCCGACCCTGGAGGTGTGAGGCGAAGGTGCTAACATACCACATATCACAACCATATATATACTCTTATACCACATACATATACTCTTATCCTATATATATATATATATATATATATATATATATATATATATATATATATATATATATATATATATATATATATATATATATATATATATATATATATATATATATATATATATATATATATATATATATATATATATATATATAAAAAAAAACACACACACTCTTATCCAATATATATATACTCTTATACCAAATACCACACCCATATATATATTCTTATCCCAGATATATATATACTCTTATACCACATACCACACCCATATATATATACTCTTATCCCATATATATACTCTCATACCATATATATTCTCTTATACCACATACCACACCCATATATATACTCTTATACCATATACACACACACACACACACACACACACACACACACTTATACCACACACCACAGCAATTCAACGAACAACGTGAATGTTTTTTTTACAGAATTCCACATGGTACTTTTTACAAATTCTTTTTTATCAGTTTATCCTCTGACTGTTACAAAAGCACGGACACTGGAGACTCCTTCCATCAATGTTAAATAAATGTCTCCTTATAGAAAAGTCATTATATCGACAATTACACTTTTTTTTTTTTTTTTAAAGCTGTTCACGTGGAGCGTCCACCATACAGGACGCTTTCTATATTGTTGCTACAGAAACAATAATGTATTAGAAAGAGTACATTAATAATGTATAACCTGTGATGTTATGGGTTGTACAACCCCATTCCAAAAAAGTTGGGACGCTGTGTGAAATCTAAATAAAAACAAAGCTCATAAACCCATATGTTATTCACAACAGAACATAGAAAACATATCAAATGTTTAAACTGAGGAAATGTACAGTTTTAAGGGAAAAATGAATTTGAATTGAATTTGATGGCCGCAACACGTCTCAAAAAAGTTGGGTCGGGGGCAAGAAAAGGCTGAAAAAGTAAGTGTATGTGAAAAGAAACAGCTGGAGGTTAATTGGGAACCGGTCAGTAAGATGATTGGGTATAAAAAGAGCATCTTATAGAGGCAGAGTCTTTTAGATGTAAAGATGAGCAGAGGTTCACCAATCTGCAACATAATGCGTCTACTAGAATTTAACAATAATGTTAATTTAATAACCTAAAATTGTGAAGGCTATGAATATCTCATCATCTACAGAACATAATATCATCAAAAGATTATGAGAATCTGGAGAAATCTCGAAAGCACAAGGGACAAGATTGAAAATCAATATTGCGTGCCCGTGATCTTCGGGCGCTCAGGCTGGACTACGTTAAAAACAGGCACCATTATGTAATGGAAATTACACCTCCAGAACTCATAGTCTGTGAACACAGTTCACCGTGCCATCCACAAACGCTGGTTAAAGCTCTATCATGCAAAGAAGAAGCCATATGTGAACATGATCCAGAAACACCACGGTCTTCTCTTGGCCAAAGCTCATTTAAAATGGACTGGGGCGACGTGGAAAACTGTTCTTTGCTCAGACGAATCAAAATTTGAAATTATTTTCGGAAACCACGGATCCCGCGTCCTCTAAACTAAAGAGGACTAAAGAGGAGAGGGACCGTCCGGCTTTTAATCAGCGCTCAGTTCAAAAACCTGCATCTCTGATGGCAGCTTGCACATCTGGAAAGGCACCATCAATGCTGAAAGGTATATACAGATTTTAGATCAACATCTGCTTCTGTCCAGATTCCATCCAGTCTTTACTTCTGAAAGACTCCGCCTCTCTGAGATATTCTTTTTAGACCCAATCATACTGACCTGTTGACAATTAACCTAATTAATTGCAAAAATGTTCCTCCAGCTATTTCTTTTCAGTAACGCTTACTTTTCCAGTGTTCTGTTGCTGGACCTGTATGTGGATTTGTATACACGGAGAGGATTAAGAAGGAATCTCCCCCCTTTTCTTTTTATTTTTTACTAAAATGAAATCTGCTGTTATAGAAAATGAATCAAAAACCTTATGACCTGAGAATCCAGAACTGTCCATACTGAGTAAACAAGATCATATGGGTCTGTTACAGCATAGCATGTATGTATTTATTTAGGAAAATACCAGTAATATAATCAAAGTACAACCATTTATGAACACAGTATAATAAAATAAATTAAATAGATTGTCTTTTGTTTCAGCCGAGCTCATTAGAGGTTTAACTGTAATCTTCTAAACACAAAAAAACGAAGGCCGGGTTTAGATGGTGCAGCAGTTGGTGATGATGATGAGCGGCGCAGCGTTTTTGCTTCCATGCGGTCTTCCAGGATTAAAAATGGGATGAAGCCTTTCAGTAAACTTGTCTGTAAATGTATAGATATGAATTCCTGACTCAGGACAGAAGAAGGACACACGCCCCTCCTCGTAGTCCAGATAAACGCCCACCTTTCTGGGTTTGAAGTGGAGAGGCAGACAGGTCAGTGGCAGCGTGTTGGCCGTGTACTGATTTCCGCTCCTCAGGCTGAGCGTCCAGAAGCCGTTTGCAGGGCTGACTGTAAATTTCCCCTTCCTGTTAACAGAGTGCCTGGCCAAGCCAAGGTCCCAGTCTGTCTTGTCTCCTACTTCCACTTCCCAGTAATGTCTACCTGAGAGGAGGGCTTCCTTGGACATCACATTGGTCACACGGTCAAACCTTTTGGGATTTTCCGGGACCTCCTGCTGCTTGCCGGTGTGTCTGACCTGCTTCCTGTCGTCCGAGACGGAGAGGTGGGCGTGAGCGGTGCGAGGGTTCAGTCTGAGCTCCACTGTCAGATAGAGACACAATCACCTTTCCAGCGTAAACCAACACACCAGCACTTTAATTATCGGAAACAATTATCACACACAAACATACCTGTGTATATCTGCAGCCTCTTCAGCTCTGTCAAATCACACATAGCACATTCAGTTATTTTCAGTCCGTCCTCCAACATTCCCATTTTTATTCCCCCCGCCCAGTGTGTATATATACACACACACACACACACAGAGCGCACTGATACAAACCTGCTTTCGAGAGTTTGTTAGCCTCCGTCCTGACAGTCTCGATGAAATCGCTCACAGCTTTCCTGGTGAACCCCACACACGGGTCGGTCTCTAGTGTGACCTTTGACCAGTCCCTCATCTCTCTGGGTAAATGACTGAAACTCTACAGATAAAATACATTTTTTTAAAAAAAGCATGAACCTGTTATGTCGAAGCATTACTGATGAATTTCCTGCTTCTTGTTTTGCTTAAAATAGCTACAAAATGCATCAAATGAATACATTTATTCTTTTTTGCTCGTATCGATTAAAAGCCACTCACACGGCGTTCACACCTAGCTTGCAATCTATATGGCCAAAAGTTTGTGGACGCTTGGCCATCACACCAATATGTGTTTTTCAAACGTCTCATTCCAAAGTTGGTCCGCCTTTGTTGTTATAATAAGCTCCACTCTTATGGGAAGGCTTTCCACTAGATTTTGGAACGTGACTATGGGCATTTGTGGTCATTCAGCTACAAGAGTGTCAGTGAGGTCAGGCACGGAGGTTTGGGGGTGCTGTTGGCATTTCAGTTCATCCCGAAGGTGTTCAGTAGGGGTTGAGGTCAGGGCTCTGTGCAGGACACACAAGTTCTTCCACCTCCTTCCAACATTAACACACCATGTCTTCATGGAGCTGGCTTTGTGCACAGACGTATCGTCATGCTGGAAAAGTGTTTGCTCCAATTTTCCATTATGCCAAAGTTTTCTAATGTATCTATCCTGACATGTATGACTTATTGAGATGAAATCATATCAGAAGTAGAGGTACACCGCCCTGGCATTTACGTCATACCATTGAATATGTTGGTGATAACTGGGAATTAACGGCCTTATGTTGACTTTGGAGAAGAGTCTCACTACATTAGAGTTACAGCGCCATCTGCTGCCAGGTAGACGCGTGTAAAATGTTTTAAGCGCAATCTGAGACACATTACTGAAGTGCACACTTTATGAAAACAACAACAACAACAACAACAATCACATGATCGTGCACACAAATACATAAAATCAGAAAATCCCAAGTGGTGCTTTGAAACAACACTAAATACAACTAAAATAGACGCCTAATACACATTATCATAAACAACAGACAAAATCGAACTGTGGAAGGACTGGGGTGCAAAAACTTAACACATCGAACCATATTATTAATAAACTGGGGAGCTATTTCTGAAGGATGTGTGGATCATGAATCCATAGGGGGCGAAGTTACGTTCATGTACCAGTTTCTTAAGAAGCGTTGGTCATATATATATATATTACATAATTTATGTAGCTAACAGTATCTTCATTGTTCTAAGTAACGTGAAAACTAGGAAGAGTGCTTGGACCCCGAGATCGCAACTTGTGGCTATATTTAATCTTATAGCCATCCACTATGCACATGAAGGCTGATACTTGGGTAAGTCCTCTTCTCTTACAGTAAACGACAGTCATGACTACCGATCATACTGACGATATGACGAACTCACCTTTCTAAGATACTCCTTGCTATCTAGAAGATCCTCTGGTGTGGTCTGTCCACTTTTCAGGTCCGCAATCTCTTTCTCCAGCTCCTTCACGAGTCGATCCACTCGTTTCTCAGCCTCTTGCTGTCTCTCCTCCACCTCCGCCACCACTGCTTTGTGGGCCGCCTCCACCGAGCTGAGGAGGGCAGAGAACACCCTATGACTCTCCTGCACCTCCCGCAGACACGAGCTCTGATCAGAGGAACACATTGAGAGACATAATAACGTCTTTGATGTCTTATAATGGCAGCCTCTCACCACTCCACCCAACTCTCTACAATATCTTTTCAGTTAGAATTAGTCACGCTGTATGAGTGTAGTCTATTTACGGAGACCGCCAGGTGAACACACATGATTCTGTTGAAAAGTTCAAACCTTATTGTGCCAACTGACATGGAGATCAATACGGCTGGACTAAATAGTTTTCATATACGGATAAAGGTTTTGTGCGTCAGTGTACGGATTTACAACTCTCCGGAGGTTCCTAAGTGGCGCAACAGAAAAGTAGCACCAGGAGATCGTGAGTTTGAATCCCAATGATGCCTCAGTCAGCTGTGTGGGAGGGGCATACTCTCACTGCCCTGTCAATCACAGTGACACTAGCCAGTCGTAAGCATCCGAGAGCTCATGTATGCAGAAGAGGGCCGATAGCGCCATCGGGATCAGAGTTTGATTCACACCAAAGTCTCAAACAAATTTCTGTCCAGCTTGCTAAAAAAATACTGCGCCTCCTATTCATATCTGTATTTCGATCTGTTTAGAACTTATCTATTCATTCTGAATTACGTATTCGTATTTGGTTATATTCCTAGCACCGGATCTATTAAGAAGAGGCATGTATCTGTCAATAATGTTTGGGTTCATTTCACTGGCGATTTCCCGATAATTAGACATTTTCTGGAAAAGTGACAGACTTACATTTAGGAGTTTAAGCGACTGCTTGAGTTTATCCATTTTCTGAATCCTCTCTTGGATCATGTGCTCCACCTCTGCTTCGGTTTTCTCTACCTGCACATACGGTTTAAAGCAGACAATCAAACCACGCTTCAGCTCATCGAGTCAGAAATCGACCCCCACTTTAGGACTTTTGAAACTCTTCCACATAACGCTACCTACAGCAACATTCAGCAGACCGCCCACGCTGACGGATTTCATTTTCCCGTCTTGCCGTGATTTCCTGTAATGCTCCGTGACGTCCGCCAGTATACGGTTCACGTTGAGGTGAGGTTTGGAGACGAAGGACTTTCTGCAGAGAGGACATTTTCTCGTGTGGGACCGGCTCCAGTATTTGTGCAGACACACTTTACAGAAGCTGTGGCCACACGGCGTGGTGACCGGATTGCTGAAGATGTCCTCACACAGCGAGCACAGGAAGTGCTTCTTCGACAAGAGGCTAAAGGTCGAAGCCATTCCCTGGAATAAAATATTTATTCACAGCTTAATACATCGTACTCAGGACAAAAAGAGCATTTATTTAACCGAGCTCGTTTGGATGTGGCGGGATTTGTGATGTCAGAAGGGCAAATTCATTTGCATATGACTGCCCTTAGAGCAAAACAACTACTTTTACATCATCTCACCGTTAGCCCCGCTCACTGCCGCTCAGACAATGAACACCATTCCGCACGTGTTGTACATTTTTCCCCTCCACATTTATAATTACATGTAATGTTGTGGAATGTCTGTGAAACAAATTATAGCAGCTATAAACAGTTATTTCATCACCAGCCGCTCTGTCTCAAAGGAAAAAAAAACAACAACTGCAGCTCGTCATGTTTCTGAGAAAATGCAAAACTCTTTCCTCGGTCCTGAAGCACTGACACCAGAGGCTTTATTTCTTCCCAAGAAGTGCTAATTACATTTTTTTTATTAATTAATAAACGATTACACCATTCGAGTCCTACAGAACTACTGTCAAGAGCGGCTGTTATAGGAAAGTAACGAACACCTTCTGACCTGAAGCGAGAATTCTAAAGCGCTGTGGTATAAAATAAAGTTAATACACACTACAGTATGAGGAACTGCACCATAACTACGTTAGCATTTCTTATCAAACATGAACGGGTAGGAATGGAGCTTGAAATGAATAATAATAATAATAATAATAAGGTTATAATGAAGGTTATCATTTGTATTAGAACCCAGAGACATAAATAAGATGGGTGCGTGCCAAAAACTATCCGCGCCATAGAGTCAAGACAATGTTTACGTTTGAAAACATACTTTACTTCCTCGTACCGACACCTAAAAACCCAGACACACAACAGGATCACTGTGAGAAATATTTGACTACACAGATTCGACTCGAAAAGTGAATGAGAACGCAAGCACTCCAGAAACCGATGAATCATTACGCTGGATCGAAGCACACTGAGTAAATACTTTGTGAAGTGTATAATGAAAACGCATTGTGCTCTAGATATTCAGTCTCTCCACGTAAGCGCCGAGACAGGTGGCATGCAAGAGAACAGGTTTAACCAGAAACTCACATCGTCAGGGAAACAAATCAGGGTCGAAGTTGACATTTCTTGAATTCTGGAAACTCTAAAGGCCTCAAAGACAACAAGTTCAACATTTCGTTTATAGGGAAGTAATAATTAGAAAATTTAAAAAGTATTGTTATTAGTATTAAGAGTTAGAAGGTTAGGATCATATAATCTCTCATTAGATCATGGAGACATTCAAGAATCGGTTGTTAAAGAGGACAAAACTTGTGATATACATTTTGCCTTGCTGTATTGAAGTTAAGTGTGTGTGTGTGTGTGTGTGATCATAATATATAGTAATAATGGCCTGGTTTAAGCTTACCTGGATGTTTGGGTGTGTGTTGAATAACGTCTCCTTCTCTGCTTCTTTCACAACAGTTACTCTGCTAGTGAGCTAAAACATTGTAATCAGGTGTACAGGTGTGTTCATGTCGAGGGGCGGGACACACACACAGGTACCGCCCCGTTCTCCTGTCATTCTGCTTTAAATCGACAGAAGCTTGAAGAGTCTGAGTAAACGACATGAAGTGCCAAGAACAGACTCTACACAAAACACGTAGGTGCAAAATATTGTATTTATTTTGGTCATGAACAGAAAATAATTCCAATTTCAGATTTAGATTCGGATGTATCTGAAACAAATTTTCAGCAACATGACAACCTTGTTTTTATTAGCCTCAGGAGAAAGAGAGAGAGAGGGGAAACAAGAAACGGGTTATAGCTTATCAAATATAAATGATAACAGGAAGTAGCTCCTAGAACAGCGCTTAACCGTAAATTACAAATACAAGTGCAGAAATAAAAGTGCTCAACTCACACATATATATCAACAAGAGAAATATTACATATTACAGAAATACAGCAGTGTATAACATCACATATAAAGAGACTGATAATTCACTGATATTCACTGATAATTAACAAACGAAACAAAAATAAAATTGAGGTAAAAGTGGTATGAATTGCATCGCCATGTACCGGATTCATAACGTTATGCTCCATGTAATGTGAACAATAGCCGGTTATTCATTAACGGCACTAACGCATTGCAGTGTTATAAACTACTGTACCTCCTAATGGGCCACTGTGCATCGCCATTCAGCCCGCGTCCTGTAAGCTAAACATAGTAATGTCACTGATCATCATTCACAGGTTCATGCTTTTAATAAATCTTTTTGGCCTGCTTCCACATCAGTGAATTTAAACTACTGCTTGCATTTAGAGTATAAGGGGTATGTGTGTGTGTGTGTGGGCGCGAGTAATTTAGGAGTGCACGTTAGCACTTAGCAATGTTTTATTAGTAATAGTCAGACAGTGTTTGATAACTAAAATCTCTCTCTCTCTCTCTTTTGCCAGTATCAGCCTGAGGAGGATGACCTCAAGGAGTTTTTTTATTTTATTTTTAAATTAGTTCTGTTTTTTAAACCACACCGTGGTATCGACTTTGGTATCGAGTATCGTGTACTTTTGGGTGCTATCGGTACTGACTACTAGATTTTTGGTATCGTGACATCCCTAACACACACACACACACTGCGAGTCAAACAGGTTTACCATCTTAAACAGCGATGAGAGAAAATAACATCTAAATCTTTACGGTGTCGGGTCGGTGGTATTTGTAAGACCTTTGGAATATAATGCTAATGAAAGCCTTATATATTACATTCAGGAATTTAATCTCGCTCTCTGCTGGATCGAACTGTTGATTGTCAGAGCTTCCAAATATGATCACTCTCAATGATGTATCTTCAGTACTCACTGGAAATCAGATTTTAATAGACAACATTAAATACATTTTTTAAATTATTATTATGAATTGTTAAATGTCAATAGTTAGAATGAATCAAATTCAATTTTGGCAAAATAGAGCTTTAACTCACTAATAGGAGGCACCGTAATGCTGTTTCTACACCGTTTCTTCCGTACACGAAACCGACCTAGAAGAACATCACGTTTGAGTTAAATTCATCATTAGATACAACAATACTTTATTAATACCCAGATGGAGAAATTGGGTGTCATTATGCACCAATGACAAGTAAATGTGTGTTACTTACCCATGTTTTTTATCTAGTTCACTCAGATCCGCTTGACTTTGTAACTGCGGAGAAATAAAAAAGGTTTAGACACAATTATTAAAGTAGAAGGCGCATGGTGGCTTAGTGGTTAATACGATTGCCTCACACCGCCCAGGCTGGGGGTTTGGATTCCAGCTGCTGCCCTGTATGTGTGTGTGTGTGTTTTTTTTTTTACATGATTGCATGTTCTCCCCTGCAGGGATTTCCTCCAGCTTCCTCTCTCAGTCCAAAGACATGCATGGTAGGCTGATTGGCATGTCCAAAGTTTCCGTAGTGTATGAATAGGTGTGTGAATGTGTATGTGACTGGCACCCTGTCCAGGATGTACCCCGCCTTGTGCCCCATGCTCCCTGGGATAGAGTTCCCCGTGACTCTACTACAGGGGTTCCCAAACTTTTCCATGGCAAGGCCCCCAAATGGCTCCATGAAAAATCTGACCCAGGCCCCCCTTTTGCAGGATGTCTTCAAAACACATTAAAAATACAGTCTGCGCTTGTAGGTGTGGTTTAACAATATTCAAGCACACTTTCTAATTATATCTGGACTTTGATTTGAACAGAATGTGACGTGGAAGGAGAACACTAATGATAAGCGTCGGTGATTGTTACTCGTCCGGTTGCTTTTAGGCGACTATCTTCAAATGCGTGTCCCCACGACGGGGCTCTTTACACAGCACGAAACTAGCTATTCCCCCTTCCACAGGTTGGATCCTACCAAGGTCCGCTCAGAGGGGTTTAGTGCTGATAACTTTACCCCTTTATGATAACTTTACACTTGCCTGTTTATGATAACTTTACCCCCTTACGATAACTTTACACTTGCCTGTTTATGATAACTTTACCCCTTTATGATAACTTTACACTTGCCTGTTTATGATAACTTTACCCCTTTATGATAACTTTACACTTACCTGTTTATGATAACTTTACCTCTTTAGGATAACTTTACCTCTTTAGGATAACTTTACACTATGATTGTTTACAATCACTTTACACAGTGATTGTTACTCTTCCGGTTGCTTTTAGGCGACTATCTTCAAATGCGTGTCCCCGCAACGGGGCTCTTTACACAGCACGAAACTAGCTATTCCCCCTTCCACAGGTTGGATCCTACCAAGGTCCGCTCAGAGGGGTTTAGTGCTGATAACTTTACCCCTTTATGATAACTTTACACTTGCCTGTTTATGATAACTTTACCCCTTTACGATAACTTTACTTTACCCCTTTACGATAATTTTACACTTGCCTGTTTATGATAACTTTACCCCTTTAGGATAACTTTACCTCTTTAGGATAACTTTACACTTGCCTGTTTATGATAACTTTACACTTGCCTGTTTATGATAACTTTACACTTGCCTGTTTATGATAATTTTACCCCTTTAGGATAACTTTACACTTGCCTGTTTATGATCACTTTACCTCTTTATGATAACTTTACCTCTTTAGGATAACTTTACACTTGCCTGTTTATGATAACTTTACCTCTTTAGGATAACTTTACACTTGCCTGTTTATGATAACTTTACCTCTTTAGGATAACTTTACACTTGCCTGTTTATGATAACTTTACCTCTTTAGGATAACTTTACACTATGATTGTTTACAATCACTTTACACGGTGATTGTTACTCGTCCGGTTGCTTTTAGGCGACTATCTTCAAATGCGTGTCCCCGCAACGGGGCTCTTTACACAGCACAAAACTAGCTATTCCCCCTTCCACAGGTTGGATCCTACCAAGGTCTGCTCAGAGGGGTTTAGTGCTGATAACTTTACCCCTTTATGATAACTTTACACTTGCCTGTTAATGATAACTTTACCCCTTTACGATAACTTTACTTTACCCCTTTACGATAATTTTACACTTGCCTGTTTATGATAACTTTACCTCTTTAGGATAACTTTACACTTGCCTGTATATGATAACTTTACACTTGCCTGTTTATGATAACTTTACCTCTTTAGGATAACTTTACACTTGCCTGTTTATGATCACTTTACCTCTTTATGATAACTTTACCTCTTTAGGATAACTTTACACTTGCCTGTTTATGATAACTTTACCTCTTTAGGATAACTTTACACTTGCCTGTTTATGATAACTTTACTGTGCACGCCTCTGTGGGTATTTTTTTTTCTTTTGTACTCTGTCTTCTGGAAACATGTGGCAATAAAGCAAACTTTAACCTAAGATTTACTTTACTAAGATTTACTTTGCAGTTCTGCACAATATTTTCTAGGACACTGTTACTATTTTTCACTGACAGCATTTATTAATGGACTGCTCTGAATCTGTCACTCTGTAACCATAAATTTCTCTTACCTTTTATACTTGTTAGTCCTGACTCCTGGGTAAACAAGAGAGCAGTGCAGAGCAGTCTATCTGGCGTTCAAAGAAACCAAGAAGTGTGTTTATTCCTCAACCTTCTGTTCTGATTCGTCCTTGAAACCGAATGCGCCTTTTATAGCTCACCGAACACTTGCTGCGGTTTTCCTTTTTTTCCCACGACTAAAACGACCACAAACCAGTTTTCTTCCAGCTAAAATTTATCTATGCAAATTCATATGTTTCATATGATGCTAACGAAGGGGGAAGTGGTGCGCAGGCGACATCTACAAAAGCACAAGCGCCTCAAAATGATAAAAATCAAAACGTTTACATAGACATTGTAACGCATTAAGGTGAATAAAAATACTTTTACTAAAACATCTTTTAAGAAGCTATGTTATGTTGGTGGTTGTTATAAATCTTTTGAAACATCATTTGAAATATTTCCCTGTACTGTATATTATTTCCTTCAGGTGGCTGGGCTCCTATCCTGTGCCCTTATGTTGTTGTACAGAACTCTACTCCTACTCTAATAAACACATTTGAACACTTCATGGTAAAAATGAATGGTGACCCATCATGGGAGTCTAAGGAATTTATCTGCACCCGACTTCTCAATTGACCAATGACGACAAGACGTAGGAGAAGCTGGATCCAATCCAGATCCACCCCCTGGACTTCCCGCGAAGTAGCAGGATGTCTTCATGGAGCAATTTGCATATTTACTGATTCTTCAGGATCATTTGCATATCAAATTACAAATGAGGTCATAAGGAGGATTTTCTGTAGACATTATATTATAATTGTAGGATTCATGCAGAGTTTTATCATAATATAAAATGATAGATTATAACTCTGTTTCTTATAAAGAGAAGTCGTGTTTGGTCACAGCACCACCTACTAACTATCTACGTATTTATATAATACTGTATTATTTAAATACTATCGAGGATGAACTGACTTAAACCAAGTGATCTAAACAGATTTATTTTTTTAAAAACCCCAAAAAAACATGCAAATATTGTGCTTTATTAATTATTTTCTTCAATTGGACAGATAATATTCATCACAAATTACAAGTCCAATCTGACAGTCACAATCAGAAACTGTTCATTGCCCAAATGAACAATGGACACGGCCTTTAGTGTGTCAAATCAACACGATATATACAAATGTGTGAACAAAATACAAAAACACATAAAATATATGGATACTACGTTATTATGACATTATAAACTACATGTAGACAGAATATAGAATATATCAAAGCTTAAATAAACAATATCAGACAATTTCCTTCCCTGTGTGATCAAATTCTTAACATTCATTATGTTTCTTCTGGGATAAAGTGCTCCATTTGCCTTCCAGAATTATTGGCACCCTTTAATAAAAATGAATTTTATATAAAACATGATGATATAAAATGAACATTGAACACAACAATGAACTTTTCCACTTCAACAGTTAAATATCTCTGTAACAATAAAGAAATAAACCAAACTGATTTTTTAAAATAATGTTTTTTTTCTCAAAACTACCTACACCAATGTTATTGATAGATGTCAATAACAGTTACTGAAGATTTATGAATAAATTCAAATAAATTGTCTTTTTTTAAATGCAATTTGTTCTCAGTCTGTAGGAACTGGTCACTTTTAACCATGTGCTGTTTCAGTGGGGTGTTACATAGAAGGTTGCACACATGTCAAATCACTTTGTCAACCACTTCCATGGGGAAACATTTAACAAACAAACAATAAAAAAAGAAACAGATGATAGTTGAGCCGCACAAATCAGGTAATGGATAAAAAGAAACACACACCCAGTTAAAAAATGCTTTTGAGGTCATACATTAAAAAAGTTTCACATCTGAAATGGGTGAAATTGAATAGGTATTGGACTCATGAGCACACTGAACCTCCACATAGTGAGGAGGGTAAAAAAGGCCCAAAGATCACATTTTTAGAACCGCACCAAATAAACTGAACTACATTCCAAAAATTAATAATGCACAAGCCTATTCCTGAGCGTATTAGAACCAAGCAGGAGCAGAACTCCAATAGGCATTGTGTGTTGTGGTCAATTCAGACCCTTATTTGAAGTTTTCTGTCATGAGCACCATCAAAATGTCTGGAGGCAAAAGCGACTGTATACGAGTAAAACCACCTCACAGCCACTGTAGAGAATTCAGCAGAGGTGGATCAGTGAGCATCTGAGGCTGTTTCTTTGTGGCTGGTGGTTCATAAACTCTGTAGAGATTGATTCTGGATATTTCACACAAACCAGATAAACTTTTCCTTGATTTTTCGACATTCAAGAGGTTGTTGTACCGTTAAAATATCCTGAAAGTTTCAAAGCTTAATACGTCCTCCTGAGTACAAAAAGGGCATTTCTTTAACAGACTGGATTCACTGATAATTAACGAACGAAACAAAGATAAAACACTAGAGGTTAGACTTTCCTCCCCAGTAGTACGAAATTACGACGAATGTCGAGTTGAATTGCATGAATTGCATCGCCACGTACCGGATACGTATCAGATTTCATTACCACATATGAGAATGGAATATTTGTCTGGAATACTGTCCATATTTTAAAAAGAATTTATTAGTGCAACAGATAAATAATATATAAGCGTCTATCTAGCTTTTAGAACTACAAAGTGAAATAAAGACTTGAGAGCACTTTTTGGTAACGTGTGCATAAAAATATCCTTTTTGTATTACCATTTGCTCCGACAGTTAAAGAAAAAATAAATCCAGTATTTCCTTTCCATGACTTTCCAAGAACGGAAAAAACTAGAGACAGATTACGGCGATCAGAAGAGAAAAAGACGTCGACTTTACCATCGCGCCCTCAGCGGCGGTATTAGAAACCCGCTCGCAGCAGTGTTTACCAGGCTGTTTTGGTGTTTAATCCCAGTTAACAAGTATAAGTAGTGTTATAAATATACATACATTTTTATTTTATATATATATTAAAAAAACTTAGCTATTTTGTAATATTAATATTGCACTGAATAATACTTAATAATAAAAAAAAATTATTATACAAATAGTAATGTAACAATAGTCTTATATTTCTGACTTAATTCTCTTCTATGTGTTAGAGCTCGTGACTTTTATTTTGGAGGAAAGACGCAGGAAGACTTCCTTTTAGTTGGCAACAATTTTTAAAAAATTTCATTTCTCATCACCGATCAGGTGAAATGCTGTAAACCTCGTCCTATAAAAGTGTTTGAGATTACTCGAACGTAAACCCAAAGTGAATCTGACGCGTGAACTCAAAGCACAGACTGAGATGAAGTTGGTGTGGAGCGACGCTTCCTGTGAGCCGAGCCGCTCTGAAACACTGATGTGAGACAGACAGACAGACGGACAGACACACACACACACACACACGCACACTCAAACCATGACGAGAGAAAATAAAATCAAAATGTTTACGGTGTCGGTTCGGTTGCATTTGTAAGACCTTTCAAACGTGAATTTAAGAGACTTTGATGCGAATGAAGGCCTTATTTTTACGTTCAGGAATTTAAGAGATTTTAAGACTTTTTAACGACCCGTGGAAACCCTGTCCGGAGAATGCTTCTTCTCCGGTTCCTCCAGCATTGCACGGACCTCCTTCTTTCTCTGATTTTCCACGATTATTTCCTGATTTGTGGATTGTTGAGCCACGTCTTTATATTCCAGGTTTGAACAAACACCAGGCTTTCCCACCATCTCGTCTATTTTCTCAAACAATTCTTTTGCCACGCTTCTCTCTTTCCTTCTTCCGTTGAAAACTAGGTATCTTTGATGACACTTGTCTAGAAGCTCTCTAAACTCACGATTCTTCATCACTTCATCCTCTAACGATGGCCTCCACTGCTCTTCCTCATGGTATAAAACAATCATTGTGTTGTCCAAGATTTGTTCTCCAAAGTACTCCACCACCGGGTTGAAAATTTCGTACGTGTTTCGCGGCATGTCTAACGGATTTACAGTAAACAGGACGGCGTGTGGCCCTGGACAGGAGAACCAAACCTTCTTCAGCTCCTTTTTAAACTTGTCATTGTCAAGATTTGGAGTGTTCACCAGAGTCACATTTCTCCCAAAGAGTTTTCCAGAAGTTTTAGTAGTTAGTATAGTGTGAGGATCAGCGCCGTTAAAGACCGCTCTCTGCAGGATCGACTCGGTGAGAGAGAACTGCTGATGATCAGAGCTTCCAAATATGATCAGTCTCAATGATGTATCTTCAGTACTCACTGGAAATCAGATTTTAATAGACGACATTAAATGATTTTTTTAATGATTATTATGAATTGTTCAATTTCAATACTTAGAATGAATCAAATTCAATTTTGTCAACATAGAGCTTTAACTCACTATAAGGAGGCTCCATAATGCTGTTTCTACGCGGTTTCTTCCGTACAGGAAGCTGATCTAGAAGAACATCACGTTTTAATTAAATTCATCATTATACAACATTATACACCAATGACAAGTAAATATGCGTTACTTACCCGTTTTCTTTTCCATCTATTTCACTCAGATCAGATTTACTCAGTAACTGGGGGAATAAAAGGATAGACCCAATTAGATACAGTGGAAAGAAAAAGTATGTGAACCCTTTGGAATTTCATGGTTTTCTACATAAATTTGTCATAAAATGTGGTCTGATCCTCATCTAAGTCAGGGCTATTGACAAATATAATGTGTCTAAAATAATAACAGAAAATAAATTCTGATCCCTCATGTCTTTATTGAACACACTCATTCAACATTCAAAATGGCAGTGGAAAAAGTAAGTGAACCCTTAGAATTAATAACTGGTTGACACCACCTTGGCAGTAATAACCTCAACCAGGCACTTCCTGTAGCTGTGGATCAGACCTGCACATCGTTCAGGAGGAATTTTAGCCCATTGTTCCTGGCAGAACTGCTTTAGCTCCGTCATATTCTTTGGACGTCTCATGTGTTTGGCTCTCTTCAAGTCATTCCATAGCATCTCTATTGGGTTGAGGTCTGGACTCTGACTCGGCCACTCCAAAAGGTGGATTTTGTTTTTCTGAAGCCATTCTGTTGTTGACTTGCTCTGGTGTTTTGGGTCGTTCTCCTGTTGCATCACCCAACTTCTACACAGTTTCAGCAGACGTACAGACATTCTGACATTATCCTGAAGAATTGTCTGATATACTTGGGAATTTATCTTCCCCTCAATGATTACAAGCTGACCAGGCCCTGATGCAGCAAAGCAGGCCCAAATCATGAAGTTTCCTCCACCATACATTACGGTTGGGATGATGTTTTCATGATGATATGCCGTGCCCTTTCTACGCCAGATGTAGTGCTGTGTGCTTTCTCCAAATAGTTCAATCTTAGTTTCATCAGTCCACAAAACATTTTGCCCGTACCGCCGTGGAGTGTCACTGTGCTCTTTTGTAAACTTCAGGCATGCAGCAATGTTCTTTTTAGTAAGCAGTGGCTTCCTTCATGGTGTCCTGCCGTAGATACCCTGCTTGTTCAATGTTTTGCGTATTGTAGACTCATGAACAGAGATGTTAGCCAGTTCCAATGATGCCTTCAAATCTTTGGCTGTTATTTCTTTACCTCACTGATGAGTCTTTGATGTGCTCTTGGTGTCATTTTGACTGGGCGCCCAATTCTTGGTAGAGTCGCAACAGTCCCAAAGTGTCTCCATTTGTAGAATGTTTGTCTAACTGGTGAACTTCTAAAGTCTTTGAAATCACTTTGTGACCCTTGCCAGCTTTATGTAAACCAACAATTCTTGATCGTAGATCCTCCGAAAGCTCTTTTTGGCGAGACATGGCTCACATAAGCGTGTGCTTCTTGTGCAGAGCAAACTCCAAAAGTTTGAGGGGTTTTTATCATTCAAAGTAGCTGTAGTCCACACCTCCAAACTCATTTTCTTATCGAGACTCCAGGTGTGCAAAAAAAAAAAAAAAAAAAAAAGCTTTTTAGAGGTCATTAACTCAAGGGTTCACATCTTTTCCACAAGCGCTATGAGTCTTTTTTGGTTGTTCTCAATAAAGACATGAAAGATCAGAAATTTTTTGTGTTATTATTTTAGACACATTATATTTGTCAATAGTCCATAGTGTACGAATGGGTGTGTAAGTGTGTGTGTGATTGTGCCCTGCACAATGGACTGGCACCGTGTCCAGGGTGTACCCCGCCTCGTGCCCAATGATCCCTGGGATAGGTTCCAGTTTCAACCGCACCCCTGAAAAGGAGTAAGCGGTAGAAGATAAATGGATGGATGGATGGATGGATATTTGTCAATACCCTTGACTTACAGTGAGGGGAAAAAAGTATTTGGTCCCCTGCTGATTTTGTACGTTTGCCCACTGACAAAGAAATGATCAGTCTATAATTTTAATGGTAGGTTTATTTGAACAGTGAGAGACAGAATAACAAGAAAATCCAGAAAAACGCATGTCAAAAATGTTATAAATCGATTGGCATTTTAATGAGTGAAATTCCAGATTGCTGGGACTACGGCTGCTTCTAAGGCCAATCAGACGTCACATAAAACCATAATGAACTTTCACACTATCTGTTGTTACCCAGATGAGGACAGGTTCCCTTCTGAGTCTGGTTCCTCTCAAGGTTTCTTCCTCTTAACATCTCAGGGAGTTTTTCCATCACCACCGTCTCGCTCGATTGGGATAAATTCGCACATTAACGTGTTTATATGTTTCTGTAAAGCTATGGATACATATGGATATGTGATTTGCACCCATTAGAAGTTATTCTATTTGCTACGACTAGAAAATGCACAATTCTATTTGGCAGGTGCGATTTCTTGCATTTTTAGCACCATCTAGTGGGCCTTGTTGAAATAGAAAATATTTGAGTAAATGAACCATTTCTCATGTTGATAGCGTTTTCCCGACTTTGTAAGAGCTGAATCGGAAGTAGCCTGCTCGCATGTGTCGGTCAAGATTCTACATCTTTCCATCACATTCGTAGAAAATCTCCTAAAATGATCCCCCCCCCGCCCTTTGAACGCCTTTGCTTGGGGAAATTGTATTTACAACGTGTTGGATTTAGTTTCACAGGTAGCCATCCTTTCTATGATCACTTTTGTACTGTCTTCTGTAAACATCTGTTTACAGATGTTAGACACTTACTATTTTTCACTGACAGCTTTTATTAACGGACTGCTTTGAAGTTGTAACTCTGTAACCATGAATTTCTCTTACCTTTTATACTTGTTAGTTCTGACACCTGGGTAAACAATAGAGAAGTGCAGAGCAGTCCATCTGGCGTTCTTAGAAACCGTGTTTATTTATGTGTTTATTCCTCAGCCTTCTGTTCTGCATCGTCCACAATCACCAAATGCGCCTTTTAAAGCTCGCCCAAAGCTTTCGAAACATTCTTTCCTTCGCTCCGCCCATGACTAACATTTCACTTTTCACAACGAACCAGTGTTCTTGCTGCTAAAAATAAACGTTCTGGAGGAGGAACGAACTTATGCAAATTAATAAGCCTCATATCCAACGAGACTAAGGAGAAGTGGTGAAAAGGTCATTTGAAATATTTCCCTGTACTGTATATTATTTCCTTCAGGTGGCTGGGCTCCTATCCTGTGCCCTTATGGTGTTGTAGAGAATCATTGTTTATATGACAGCTCAAAATTCAAGGGACTACAGGACTTTGTTACTGTCCTGGAAACACATGCCCAATGACAGCGACTCTGCAAGGGGAGTGGCAAGAAAACATTCAGCTTGCAAAAGAAAGAAAAATCAAAGTATCTTTCTTGGCTGAAGAGGAAAAAAATGCAGAAGGTGATGATGGTGAAGCTGAAATGACAATAAGGGACCATCGTGTTAACCCTACTCTAATAAACACGTTTGAACACTTCATGGTAAAAATGAATGGTGACCCAGCATGGGAGTCTAAGGAATTTATCTGCACCCGACTTCTGAACTGACCAATGACGACAAGACGTAGGAGAAGCTGGATCCAATCCAGATCCACCCCCTGGACTTCCCGTGAAGTAGCAGGATGTCTTCATGGAGCAATTTGCACATTCACTGATTCTTCAGGATCATTTTATCATGATCAAATGAGGTCATGAGGAGGATTTTCTGTAGACATTATGTTATAAGTGTAGGATTTGAGTAGAGTTTTATCATAATATAAAATGATAGATTATAACTCTGTTTCTTATAAAGAGGAGTCGTGTTTGGTCACAGCACCACCTACTAACTATGTACGTATTTATATAATACTGTATTATTTAAATACCATCGAGCATGAACTGACTTAAACCAAGTGCTCTAAATAGATTTAAAAAACACATGCAAATATTGTGCTTTATTATTTATTTCCTTCAATTGGACAGATAATATTCATCACAAATTACAAGTCCAATCTGACAGTCACAATCAGAAACTGTTCATTGCCCAAATGAACAATGGACACGGCCTTTAGTGTGTCAAATCAACACGATATATACAAATGTGTGAACAAAATACAAAAATAAAAGCCTAACATATAAAATATATGGATACTGCATTATTGTGACATTATAAACCACATGTAAAAAGAATATAGAATATTTCAAAGCAACAATAGTAAACAATATCAGACAAATACCTTCCCTGTGTGATCAAATTCTTAACATTCATTATTCATTATGTTTTTGGGATAAAGTGCTCCATTTGCCGTCCAGAATTATTGCCACCCTTTATAAAAAAAAATGACCAAAAATGATTGTATAAAATAAACATTAAACACAACAAGTAAATTTTCCAGTTCAACAGTAAAATATCTCTGTAATATACAAAAAAATAAACTTGTTCAAACTACTTTTTAACATAATGTTTTTTTCCTCAAAACTATCTGCAACAATGTTATTGACACACCTAAAGATTTGTGAATAAATTCAAATAAATTGTCTTCAACAATGTGTAGTGTTTTTATAATTTGTTCTCAGTCTGTAGGAACTGGTCGCTTTTAACCATGTGCTGTTTGAGTGGGGTGTTACATAGAAGGTTGCACACATGTCAAATCACTTTGTCAACCACTTCCATGGGGAAACACATTTAACAAACAAACAATAAAAAAAGAAACAGATGATAGTTGAGCTGCACAAATCAGGTAATGGATAAAAAGAAACACACACCCAGTTAAAAAATGCTTTTGAGGTCATACATTAAAAAAGTTTCACATCTGAAATGGGTGAAATTGAATAGGTATTGGACTCATGAGCACACTGAACCTCCACATAGTGAGGAGGGTAAAAAAGGCCCAAAGATCACATTTTTAGAACCGCACCAAATAAACTGAACTACATTCCGAAAATTAATAATGCACAAGCCTATTCCTGAGCGTATTAGAACCAAGCAGGAGCAGAACTCCAATAGGCATTGTGTGTTGTGGTCAATTCAGACCCTTATTTGAAGTTTTCTGTCATGAGCACCATCAAAATGTCTGGAAGCAAAAGCGACTGTACACGATAGAACACCCCCCCCCCCCCCCACCGCTGACTGGAGAATTCAGCAGAGGTGGATCAGTGAGCATCTGAGGCTGTTTCTTTGTGGCTGGTGGTTCATAAACTCTGTAGTGATTGATTCTGGATATTTCACACAAACCAGATAAACTTTTCCTTGATTTTTTCGACATTCAAGAGGTTGTTGTACCGTTAAAATATCCTGAAAGTTTCAAAGCTTAATACGTCCTCGTGAGTAAAAAAAGAGCATTTCTTTATCCAAGCCCCAAAATCGTCTCGTTTTGGATGTGGTGGGATTTGTGACGTCACACAGGCAAATACGTTTGCATATGACTCACCCTACAGCAAGATATCATCACACCGTTGGCCCCGCCCACTGGCACTCAGTCCCACAAAACAGTTCCGCACGAGTTATGGCAGGGGGCGTTGATTACTAATTCATAGGCTAAGATGTTAGCCAATCATAGCAGTGGGTGTTTACATCTTAAAGTACACCTATGGTCCAAACACCCTAACACGGACCAAACATGGTCCAAACATCCTAACATGGACAAAAAATGGGTAAGGGAAAATAATAAATAAATACCCTTACAAGGGTAAGGGAAAATTCATTCAGTATAAAATAGTACATCGATAAAACTGTATGCCATCTAGCCTCTACAGGACGGGTATAGCTGGAAACAATTTATACTGGAAGTGGAACAAAGAAGCGGGCATTTACTAAAATATGACGTGGAAACGTTCTTTAGTTCACACCACTGTGGAGCGACGACTATGCCTTCTTGGAGATAAATTGGTGGGATCCAACGTGGCAAAAAATACATTTGTCCTTATTAAGACTGGTTGTATTACAGCTGCTAGGATGATTCGGCATAACGAGAAATTAGGGATGATTGAAATCACATCGTATTAGATCATCCTGGATGCCGAAGACTGCATAATGAAGGGGAAATGATAAAAACATGGGATCATTTCTATTCTGGCAGCACAGTAAAATGGGTCAAATGAGCAGGACTGTTCAAGAACTGTTTCATTTCAGTGTATTTTTGCTTTGATGGCATTATTTTTATTGTGGCGAATGGCTGAATATGTGAAGGTGCTTCTTAAACGACGTGGTGACGTTCTTATTGTTGAACGATAAAAAGCTGAAGTACAAAAATAAAATAAAAAAATGAACCACTGAACTTGCTGACATTAAGAGTGGATGTCTACAATTAAGTGCAATTTCCGCTTTAAGTTGCACGTCCACCGAAATCTGCCAAAGCATTGGAAATAATGTTCCAAACTGCTCCAGTTGCACCACCTAATAAACCACCGAGAGCTGCACCAACTGCTGCTCCTATGGCCACACCTGGAAAGCCCATCGCTCCCGCTAATACTGCCCCTACAAACGCTCCTTTTCCTATTGCTGCTGAATAATCAACCAGTCTGAGAGTAAAACCGAGTCTGTTTGCGATCTGCTCCTCCGCCCTTTCCCTGTTCTCCAACCGGATCTTCTCTTCATAACGTTTCACCTCTCCTTCCAGATCTTCCTGAGCATGCTTTTTCTTCAGTTCCTCCAACACTGCACTGACCTCCTTCTTTCTCTGACTTTGTATATTTCTTTCCTCCGCTTTGATTCGTTTATCAGCATCCTTAAACTCCAGATTGGAAAAAATCCCATGCTCCACCACCATCTTGTCTATTTCCTCAAACAATTTCCTCGTCACTTTATCCTCATTGCTGTTCTCCTTACCACTAAAGATAAGACATCTCTGACCACATTTCTCAAGAAGCTCCTTGAAGGACTTGTTCTTCTTCACACTGTCTTCTAACGACTCACTCAAACCCTCTTCTTCATGGTACAGAACAATCACTGTGTTATTCAAGATTTGTTCTCCAAAGTACTGCACTACCGGTTTGAAAACCTCGTACGCGTTTGGCGGCATGTCTAACGGATTCAGCGTAAACAGGACGGCGTGTGGCCCTGGACAGGAGAAACAAACCGCCTTCTTTACCTCTTTTTTACACATGTAGTGTAATACGTCATGATTATTAAGATTTGGAGTGTTGACCAGAGTCACATTTCTACCAAAGAGTTTTCCAGAAGTTTTAGTGGTTAGTATAGTGTGAGGACCAGCGCCGTTAAAGACCGCTCCCTGCAGGATCGACTTGGTGAGAGAGAACTGCTGATCATCAGAGCTTCCAAATATGATCACTCTCAATGATGTATCTTTAGTACTCACTGGAACAAAAACAAAAAGTAATAGCGGAACTTTATTTTTATATACAATAAACATTTTCCAACACATCTAATGGATGAACTTTAAAGTGAACCTCCGCCCCGAAACACTAAAAACATGTTTATATTGAAATATTGGTGAGTTTTGGCAGGGACGGCCACGGCCATGGCCTTCACAGTGGGATTAGAGATCAGCAGGTACTCGAATGGCGTTCTGAGTGATGTAGCAAGCCTCAATGAAAAGAAATCAGTTCAGAATTTCATTACAAATTAAATATCGGACGCCACTGAAGATCATACGGTCATTCTAAAGATTAATATACGATTCGTTCAGGGTGGATTTTCCATTTAATTATGCTGATAAAGACAGCCAGTTAACTCACTAGTAAGCGGTTCCGTAATGCTACTCCTGCGCTTCTTTAGGCCAGGAGGCGGAGTACCTGATTTCAAACAAAGCAGGAAAATGTTTTAAATAACAATAAGAAAAACTCCAATATAATATTATACACTAACGTCGAGTCAGAATGCGTTCACTCACCTTCAGCCGCTGGCATCTTCTCTCGGTTGTGGTTTAGAGTGCTGATTTACGTAGCAACGTGCTCCTGGAGGAACGTTGTTTCGTTTCACCGTGTACCGTACTGTTGAAACGACAACAAAGCCACTTGAACTTGAGAATTTTATAATAACTGCTTCTAATCGCTTATATGAACTTTACATGTGAACAATCACATTTAATGCATGGTTTGTATAGCTACGTCGCTTGTTGTGTTTCACACACTTGCCACATCTAGTGTATGTGAATTTAATATTTTACTGTATGTCATATCTGCACATAATGAACCGCTCACATGGAGGACATAGGACTACATAGGACTAGATAGAGGACATATGAAGTTCTGACATGGTCCATTCTTGTGTCCATGTGATCCCACATTGTTCACATGTGTATATTTGAGTATATTTTTTCATAACATGGTGAAATGGACCTTCACGCTCATCTTTTTGAACATGGTTACATAAGTTGTATGTGAGGGATTTAAAAGATCAAAAGAATCAGGTATCATGTTGTCCATTCTTCATCCAGGTCAAATACACCAACACAATGTAAATATGACCTAATACTTCCATTAATGTGTCAAAGATTCACATGCAACAACATACTGCATTATTTATAACCACCCAAAAACCCGTATATTATTGTATGGACTTCCACCATGCCAGTGGTGTCAAACTCATTTTAGTTCAGGGGCCACATACAGGCTGATTAGATGTCAAGTGGGCCGGGCCAGTAAAATCATAGTACAATCACCTATAAATAACAAGAAGTCCATGTTTTTACCTTTGTTTTCATGCAAAGACATTTACATTGAATGAAATATCCTTTTATAAAATATATCATGAGCAACCTCAGATTTCTTAAGACAAACATGTGCAATTTGCTTCCGATTATCATTCACATATATGTGCATTACAACTGCTCACAGTGTTTGTACAAATACAAAAAAACTTCACAGGTATTTGGAACTGAAAAAATAGTATTTCACTTTAAATTTGATGGCATTGTATGAACAATA
>CM022774.1:7601219-7656219 GCA_012411365.1 Ameiurus melas
CTCTCCTTCTCTCTCTCTCTCTCTGAAAAGTGGCCGTACTGCTTGAAGCGATGCTCTTACTGCAACTTTAACAAGTACATCCCTCGCTCGGTGGATAACGAGGTTATGACGGAGTGCCTTCAGCTGGAGACACAGACACTGCTGCAGCTCAGCCAAGTTTCTCAGTAAGTACTTACACACACACACACACACACACACACACACACACACACACATCCGAAACACTTCATACTGTTTGTCTTTACTCTTCTACACCTTTATACTGTAATGATTTATAATCCCTCTCTCCGGTGTCACCCACGAGGACTGATTCCCTTTTCGAGTCTGGTTCCCAGCACGTGGGTTCTTCCTCGTGTCTCCTCAGGGAGTCGTTCCTCTGGTTTCTGTCCTAGAGCAACCTGTTTAAAAACGCTAGAAAAATGTGTTCCTTCATGCAAAAGAGAAACAGTTTTCAGTAGTAACTGTACGAGAAGCGTTTTCGTCCTACGTGTAAATGCTCCTGTGCCGATTCGAGGCGTCAGATCGTTGCGTGTTTTGCGTTGCGTCATTAAGTGTGTTCTGTGTTAGGATCAGCTCGGTGTTCTTCGGCGGAGGAACTCCCAGCCTGGCCCGAGCCTCCACCGTAGCCGCTGTCCTAGAGACCGTCTCTGCACACGCACGCCTCTGTGAACAGGCCGAGGTGACGCTGGAGGTGAACCCTGCGCCCGCAGGAAGAACCGCACTCCGAGACTTTGTGTCTGCCGGAGTCAATCGCTTTTCTGTTGGGGTGCAGGTAACACACACACACACACACACACACGCACACACACACACTCTCTCTCAGACATCAAAACAGACTTCTCTTTCTACATGGAATAATGAATCACTTAATGTGGCAATTACACAAACATGTTCTTCTAGAAGAAACCTGGAGATGAAGGAGATGGACATTATTCAAAAGACATAAAGGTTACAAAGCGGTTCTAAAGGTTCCTAGAATCTTAAGGTTTTAAAGAAACTAGTACCAAATATACAGATATATACAAATATACAAATTATACAGATCTTAAGGTTCTAGAATTTCTAAAGACACTAATGTTCTAAAAAAAAAACACCATTCCAAAGGCTCTAAAGGTTTTAGAGGTTCTAAAGGCATTATAAAGGCACAAAGGCTCTATCTAAAGACACTACGGTTTTTATAAAGACGTTCTAGAGGTTCGAAAGACACTATAGTTCTAAAGACAGTAACGCTCTAAAGGTTCTTAAGAGATTTCAGAGATGGTAAAGTTCTCCTGAAGACACGAAGGTTTCTAAAGGCAATGCGTTTAAAACATTAAGGTTGTGAGAACTGAATTCCAAAGAGGTCCTAAAGAGGTTAAGGTTCTGGGGGGGAGTTCTGTGAACGTTCCAAAGATTAAAATTCTCTGAAGATGTTAAGCTTCTTAAAGGTTTCTAAAGACACTAAAGAGATTGCAAAGTTGCTAAGGTTTTAGTGGTTCTAAAGCCCATCTAAAAGTGTCTTACTTTGGTTCTGAAAAGTTTAGAGTTCTAAAGAGGATTCCAAGGATGTTCAGGTCCTAGAGGTTCTAAGATGCTATGGTTCTAAAGACAATAAATCTCTTCGAACATTAGCATTCTAAAGACGTCAGAGTAGGAAAGAGGTTCTAATGATGTTGTAATGTTGCTAAGGTTCTACAGAATATTCTAAAGGCGTCGAGGTTCTAAAGATCGGTCAATCTCTTAAAACGTTAAGGTTCTGAAGATGTTCTAAAGACACCAAAGAGGTTTTAAAGCCTTCCTAAAGATGCTTCGGCTCTAAACCCAGAACCTTGTTAGTGATCTTAGAACCTCAAAATATTTAAACGCAAAGGGTTCCATTGTGTTTAGAAATGCTTTTGTTCTCTGCGTAGTTCCTCATCCTGGTTTTTGTTTGCATGAGCATGAGCAAAAAAAATGCCGAAAAAAGTCTTGAAAGGACCGGAATGTTTTGTTAACACTTCAAGCGCAAGAAAGCCACAAACTCTGTGCGTCACTGAGTAGGTTCTCCTGTCCTGCGCTGTATTTCTCCACAGTCACTGAACGAGGCCAGTCTGAGGGTTCTCGGGAGGGACCATGACCCACAGCAGGCTCTGCAGACGCTGGCGGAGGCTCGGACCCTCTGCCCCGGACGTGTGTCGGTCGACGTCATGTTCGGAATTCCAGGTCAGAGTGTTGCATCGTGGGAGAGCGAGCTGGAGGAGGTTCTGCGTGTGTGTGACGATCACGTGTCTCTGTACCAGCTGACCCTGGAGAGAGGAACTCGCCTGTACAAGCAGGTACAGCAGGGAGAACTCAGCATGCCCGCTGATGACGTCACCGCCTCCATGTACAGATCCGCTCGGAACGTTCTGGAGCAGGCCGGGTTCCTGCAGTACGAGGTGTCCAACTTCGCCAAACGTGTGAGTGCATAAAAGTCAGGTTGTTTTAAATTGAGTCTGTAACTACACTGAGGTTAGAGAGATGTGTTTGTTTGTTTGTTTGTTTGTTTGTTTGTTTGTTTTTAAAGAATGCTGTAAGCACACACAACCTGGGCTACTGGAGGGCACAGCCGTATATAGGAGTTGGACCCGGTAAGCTTTCGCTCGTTTTTATTTTTTTTTTTTGTGACGTTTATATCTATTAACTGACCGATTAGTAAATTGTCTAATAAATTCAGTGTGTACACGTCAACGGGAATCCGATCCGAAAATAAATCCGAGCCGTTAAAGATGACGGGTTTTGCTCCAGGGATCCGTCGGCGAGTCTCCGCCTTCCTCCCGCCTTGTTTGTACGATCAGATTTGAGCCTAAACATTCCCCAGTTTGTTCTTAGGTTCAAATGAACCTAAGTTGAATTAAATTAAGGTCTAATTTCGGCTTTGTAAAACCTGGAGCTGGTGTGAAAATGTTCTTTTATACACGCAAGACGAAAACCTTTCTTGTGCTCAGACTGACGTGTCCCGGCGACGAGCTTTTAGTCCTGCTGTTGTTTCATCAGTGACTGAAAGGGTGAAGGAAATTCTCGATCAAATACACAAAGAAAGCAAGAAACAAGCAGAATGAAAGACAGACAGACATGCAGGGGAAAGAAAAGACAGGAAGACAACGAAAGAAAGAGATGAACTGACATGAAAAGACTAACAGAGAGGAAAGGACAGAGAGAGAGACACAGAGACAGATGGAGATTTTAGGGGTTAGTTATGTGCACAGACAGACTGACGGAGATTAACAGACAGATAGAGAGACAGGCAGACGGAGATAGACAGAGACAGACAGACACAGATATATAGAGATAGACAGACAGAGATAAACAGAGAGAGAGTCGGAGATAGATAGATACACATACAGAAATTGAGAGACAGACACACAGACAGACATTGGCAGACAGATATAAACAGAGAGACAGACAGAAATAGAGAGATAGACACAGACAGACAAAGATGGGCAGATAGACAGATACACACAGCAGACAGAGGTAGACAGACAGAGATAGACAGATACACAGATAGGCAGACAGACAGAGATAGACAGATACAGTACACAGATGGGCAGACACAGAGAGAGACAGATACACAGTTAGACAGAAATAGACAAATACACAGATAGGCAGACACAGAGAGAGACAGATACACAGATATGCAGACACAGAGAGAGACAGATACACAGATAGGCAGACATAGACAGATACACAGATAGGCAGACAGACAGAGATAGACAGAGAGACAGACAGAAATAGAGAGATAGACACAGACAGACAAAGATGGGCAGATAGACAGATACACACAGCAGACAGAGGTAGACAGACAGAGATAGACAGATACACAGATAGGCAGACAGACAGAGATAGACAGATACAGTACACAGATGGGCAGACACAGAGAGAGACAGATACACAGTTAGACAGAAATAAAAAAAAAAAAAAAAAAAAAAAAAAAAAAAAAAAAAAAAAAAAAAAAAAAAAAAAAAAAAAAAAAAAAAAAAAAAAAAAAAAAAAAAAAAAAAAAAAAAAAAAAAAAAAAAAAAAAAAAAAAAAAAAAAAAAAAAAAAAAAAACCACCACACACAAAAACACAAAACACAAAAAACCAAAAAAAAAAAAAAAAAAAAAAAAAAAAAAAAACAAAAAAAAAAAAAAAAACAAAAAAAACAAACAAACAAACAAAAAAAAAAAAAAAAAAAAACAAAAACACAAAAAAAAACAAAAAAAAAGTTTTTTTAATTTTTATAATTGTTTTTTTTTTTTTTTTTTTTTGGTTTGGTTTTTACCAATATTATGTTTTTTTTTTTTTTTTTTTCTTTTTTTTTTTTTTTTTTTTTTTTTTTTTACCCCACAAAAAAAGAAACCAAATTCAGTACGACAAAATGTGTGATCATGGAGTTGTTGCGTTACCGTACACTTCTGCTGGAAACGCACCTAATGTGAGGATAAAAGGTTCTGTTCTCTGCGTTCAGATTAGGACCCCACTTCCTCCCCTAATCCACCCCGGGGCTGATTAATATCCAGTCATGAGGGTTTGTAAGACCAGTGGGCAGTTAGTGCTCTCCTCCAAGTGTGTTCAGCTGCTCTGTGACTTCGCATGCGTTGCTATTGTGCAGCGTGGGAGGAGCTTGTGTGGGAATATGACTGCAACTAAACCGAGAGGAAAAAAAACACTGTAGTTGATGTAATCGTTTGTGTGTCAGGAGCTCACGGGCGGTTCGTTCCCCGAGCGCTGGGCGCGGTTCATCGTGAGGCGCGCACTCAGACGTTGGAGCCAGACGTTTGGGTGAGAGAAGTTCGGCAGCACGGACACGCGACACGCAGACGCGTACAGCTCAGCCAGCTCAACCTGTGAGCTTCATTCACTCGTAACTCATCACGTACAGACCGATCGCGCTGCACGTGCAGGAAATGAACCTGTGCTGTTTTGTGCTTGCAGGCTGCAGGAGGTGGTGGTCATGGGACTCCGAATGACCGAAGGAATTTCCCACCAGGTATGACCATATTTCTTCTCATCGTAACCTGAAATTACATTCTCCTCAATATAAACCGCTTTAAATTGTCTTAAATCTAAATTTTATTTTATTTTTTTAAATGTGGTGTTTTAATTTGTTCCTCTATCTTTCTGCCTCAAACATCCATAATACAGGACTGTCTTTCAGGTGTTTCGCCAAATTCCAGGTGTTTCCTCGCTTTGTTCGAAATGAACGATACTAGCTTTCCTCTCTTTTCCGCTCAACGAGACGGGGCGGAGCTAAACTTATTAAGCTAAGCTAATCTTCTGTAGTTTTTCCCGCTTGCTTGTAGGCGTTCTTCTTCTTATTCACCACTTGTGGACCGGCTAAAACACTTCCGCGTATTTGCTGCCCCCTTCAGGTCTGGAAGAATCGCAACTACGGTACCTCCATTAGAACGGTTCCAACGATACTGCAGGAAAACAAGTACCGTCACGTTTCGAGAATGTCAGTACCGACCTGGTACCGAAGTATCGGTTCTCGTCCTTTAGCATTTGGTTGTATATCGTTAGTGACTCTCAATATCCTTAACACAAGCGAGCTGAAGTGTATGGACGTCCGTCAAATGTGAATTCAAAGCGAAAATGTCTTTATCAAGAGAGATACTGGAAAAAACGCATTAGCTAAATCTACGACTGAAAACCATTCGCTATTTCCTGGAACCTGGCTTAATGTAGTGTAAGGATTTGGTGCATCTGGAGCTCTGGGTTTTATTGCTGCATTAACAGCTTGCAAATCTTGTACAAATCAAGTGGATATGCATTCTCGTGCACATGCAGAAAAGGTTTCAAATGTGTGCCAAATCTCTAGACATTCAATTAATCTATATGTTCAATAGCGCAAACCTTAAGAATGTAAAGGAGTTTACCTGTGAGGGCGAGTCCACCTAGTGGAATTTGGTAGGACTTGCAGTTTTCTCTTCCCTTCTTAAAAAATTTTATATATATATATATATATATATATATATATATATATATATATATATATATATATATATATATATATATATATTTTTTTTTTTTTCCATCTCAGTAGAATTTACTTATGTGTTAAATTTGCCAAATGTATCATGTACCGCTGATATGATGGAATGAATCATCGGGGCATGCCACTTGATAATAACCTGCCGCAAAAATACTGCGACTCTTGTGCTTCTTAATAAGTACTCTCTTTCCGTTAGCAAATATTTTTACCGTCATTATCTCTCTCTCTCTTTCTCTCTCTATATATATATATCTCTCTGTCGGTATATCTTAGTTTTGAAGCTGTGATCTAAGAAGCACCAATATCTCTGCCGTCACAGAGGCGAAGTTCCTGGAATACACAATGACGTCATGAAATTCTAATTCTAAATCATTGACTCCCTTCCACAGAGACCGCGATACACTATGACTCCATACGATTCTAATTCCAAATTCTAAATTCTCGACGATTCCCACCAGTCAGTGGTAAGGCTTCATCGGTCTCTCGCTCTGCACACCCGCGCGGACTCTGGGGTGAAACTTTCCTCCGAGCGTCCTCCGCTTTGCTTGTTGTCCAGAAATGCTGAAAAGACTCGCGCAGCCCAGCCAGGGATTCCAAAATTGTGGAAATTAGACAACCCGCGCAGACTCGCCCTCTAAAGGTAAAAACATTAATTACAGAAAGATGGTTAATGCAGGATAGGATAATGAGAGCGCTCTGAAGCCCTTGCACTAAATAAACCACTACTATATATATATATATATATAATGTGTGAAACGCAGAGCATGATTCTGTGTAGTGATAAGAAGCGGTTAGAGGCAGTTCAAACAGGCTCATCAGGAAGATGTACAGACGAACCTTGAACAGAAGAACATGTTTGTGTCTCTCGGTGACATGACATGGCATTCTTAGGCGTTATCTACTGGTGACCATGAACAAGAACAAACTTATTACAAAGTAAAAATGAGTCATTTTCCCTCACAATACATAATGTATATAGAGTTTGCGCTTATGTCTATGCATATGTATACATCCTGTATATACTCTTTATATATCGCTGTATTCTCCTTACTATCTCTTTTATCTCTACTTTTTGTCTGCTGCTCTGACACCCTAATTTCTCCATCTGGGGATTAATAAATTATCTTTGAGGTGGTGTCAGTAACACCACCACCGTGTCGCTGATTATTTTCCTAGAACAGCACACTTAACCAAAGCGTGTTCAGCTAGTTTAACACGCAGGTACCGAGGTGCGACGTGTTTTTTTTGTTGTTGTTGTTGTTGTGGCCTGAATGCGTTGTGATGTGATGGACGAGTTTGTGGAATCTAACCCGTGTGTTAACGCGTCGGTTTTGGTGGAACAGCACTGGGCAGCGTTCAGCCCTGAAGCGAACCTACACCAGGTTCTCGGTGCCTCGTCCGACGTTCAGGAACTTCACCAGAGAGGCGTTCTCATCCTCGATGACAGGTGACTTGTACCTTCACTCTTAAATACAGTAATCATGTAGCAGTGTAGTGTTTTACCGCTGTGTTCCTCACGTATGGAAAACCTAAAGACCGATCGGATCCGGGCAAAGTGTCCGACAAATCTCCGGTGCTCCAGAAGTTCCTGTGAGGGTTCAAAGGAGCCGTTTGTATGACGAATGACTGTTCCTTTAACGAAACGCTGAATACATGTGATCCAGTGTGTTTCTGTGCGTGTTTTGCGCTGAGTCTCGGTTTGTGTCTGCAGGGGACTGCGCTGTTCCTGGGAGGGTTTAGCGTTATTGGATTGTATTTTGCCTGTTTTGCTGCTGGAGTTGGACACGTTCGTCCACACACACACACAGAGAGGTGAGAGCGGAGGAAGTCCGCACAGCCGGACTACCTGAAAGCAGCTACCAGATTTCTCCTCGTTCATTTTTTTTGGAGTAACACTGGAATGAAGATGCTTTACATCAAGGCTGTTCGTGCCGGACTGAAAGGGACAGCATAAATATGCCGGGTTTTCGTCGTTTTCCAGATGATGTCATTATTCGACTGTAGCTGGTTACTTTAAAGGGTCGATTTTGAATGTTTTCCTGTGTTGGAGTGTAATGTATCTATCTCTATGTGCATGTTTAATCTCTGCAAAGTCCCCAAAACTCATATTGTCCCCCAAAGGGATTGATCGTATCTAACCGAGAACACTGCTCCAGACCTGCCCGAAACACCTCGTTCGAAGTCCAGGTTTACGTCAGTAATTTCTCTACGTCACGGAGTGCGCCGTCGGCACAATCCCGCCCGAAGGCAGCCGCGAAGAAAGAAGCCGAGGCTTCGGTGAACTTAGTCGAGGCGTGAGCGAAATCAGTTGCCATGGAGATTTGTGGAGACGCCGCGCGTTTCAATGCGAACGCAAAACCTCGTCGTTTAGCCTTCCTGTGTACATGTTTACATAACCGTAGCTTCTTGTTGTTTTGTTTGTGTACCGTCGTGCCTGTGAATCTTTTCAGAGTGTTATTCCTGGGCAGGCGTATGGCCGAGGGATCTGATGATATGAGGTTTAAATTGCGTTTTGTTAACGTCCTGATACACTTTTGAGTGCACTAGGCGTACTTTAGCGTCGGTTCTTCCACTATGTATGAAAATAATCGTCGACGACACATACCGATGTGTTTTGTTCCCTCTTGGATCTGCTATTTAAAGAACAACGTGTCGTACCATTGATCCGATTTATCCGGTTACGTTTAATGCTGAGGAACGTCCGGGAAACAGACGCGATAAACACTAGCCTTCTCTCAACCAGAATCCAGACTTCAACAAGAGCTAGGTGATTAGTGTTCTAGAGTTTGTCCTTCCTCGAGGTATCGTTTATTATTTTAATACAACCTGAGATAACGTAGACGTCTGCAAGTTTGAGTCTCTCTTCTGCACCAGGAAGTTCATTGTATATATTATTGCTCATGAAATTGTCCTGGCCTGCGTATTGTGATCATCGCCCGCAGCTACGGCTGTGTCCACATCTGCATCTTTTCAATTCAGACCAGCGTGAACGAACGAAGCAGACCGGGTGTGTTTCTCCGTAGCCGTACGTTCTCCTTCCGATCATATCGATACCTTTTAGGAGCGATTACGAACAGGTTTGTGCTTGTCCTTTTTCCGCACTGGTATTCCTGACACACAAAGACAAATCCTCACTGTAAAAGCCACACCCTTCTGTCAGGATGGACCACACACACACACACACACACAAACCTGTGGCTCTGTCCTTAACATGTGTGTCTTTCACTGTGTGTGAGCTCCAATACAAAGACCACCTGGAGAATGAATGTGTTTCAAATACAGTGAGGAAAATTCGACTGTGGAGCCTTTAGAACAAAATCCTGGTGAATTCTGTGCACCTGTAAAAGATGATAAAAAAAGATTTGATCTTTTATAACTCGGATTTGGTTGTTTTACTATTTATACCTTTTTATTATTATTATTTTGGATAATAAAGGAACATCTGTGAATCCTAACTCTTATTAAAATCTTTTCATTATTTCAAAATGTACAAACTTTTGCACATAAGCGGGGTTGGGGTGGAGGGGGGACTTTAAATAAATGTGTAAAGCCACATGAGGGCACTAAAGTTAGAAAGTTTTCAGACAGCCCATGCTGAGCTCAGCTGAAATTCGCATCTCATCTTCGGATTCATTTTCTCCCACCATCGATCACACGCCATCAACTTCCTGTTGTTCTCACACGCACACAGTGCTCGTACTAGATATCTGGCACCGCTGATACCCCATCCCCCCCCCCTCCCAAAAGTATATCGTAAGGACACAAGGACTGCTCATTTGGCCGTGCTGCGAATGAACTCGTGCATTTTGATGTCAGCATTGTGCAGCACTTCTTTGCTTTGCTCCACCTCTTTGTCTACATAAACCCCCTCTCCCCTCCTGTCCCCTCCCCCCTCCTGTCCCCTCCCCTCCCCCATATCTGTCTGCAAGCCTCGCGCCAATGACGTCACCCTGCTTTTGTTGGGAAACAATGAAATTAGAGTCTGTTTTCAGGAAGAAGAAAAAAATAATAATAAAGAAGTGTGTGTTTGGGGTGGGGGTGGGGGGGTTGCTCGTAGTGAGTGAGGCCGTGTGAAATTCCCCGGAAAAAAAAAAAAGGGAACAACGTGTGTCCCAGTGCAGGAATCCGAGGAAAGGAAAAAGGACGGAATGACGTCATGGGCATTAAAAATGCATGTTCCTGCCTGAGTGCGGAGTTAAAAGCCAGCCGTAATACCACCGTCAGCTTGAGTCAAGGTGACACGCCCGGGGGTTCATGGAAAAGAGAAGAAAAAAAATACACCCTGTTAGTATTCATGTGACACATCTGACTGCTTCCAAACATGTCATCAGATGGAAAAATGGTTGGTTCCTGGTGGGTTCCTCGAATCGTCTCAGGTCATCGATTTGGTTCAGGAGATGATATCATGACACGAGTTAAAGTAGGAATCGAAAGCTGCCTGTAGTGTGTGATATTATTACTGACATTCCCTATATAATAATAATAATAATAATAATAATATAATAAGAGGAGGAAGATCAGCAGTTTCAGGCTTGCGTCTCGATCACATGTGTCTCCTAATCGTAGGGAGGGAAAATAGTCACAGTGAGAAATCACAACTATAACTCAATGTACACAACCTCAAAGCTTCAGCAGCCTGTTGTTCAGTTAGATAAGAGCTCACCTTTCCTGCTCGCTCGTCCTCGACATTCCGGTTTTCACACATTCCGGTGTATGTCCTCATGCAGCTAAATGTTTACACCAGAGGGGAAAAAAACAATGCAAGACAAACCCATTTATGTACAGCAAGCTGCTTCGTTCCAGAAAAAAGTGCACGTTTAATCAGCTCGTTAATGAAAAGAAATGAATTACATAAGGAAGTCGTTAGGTATCCCCTCTGCAATTCAGTTATAATAAATGATTTCGCATGCCATGGATATACTTGGGTCATTCCATATTAAAATTCAAGCACATTCAAGTTCGTATATAATGTCATTGTAGAAATCCCAGAATTATTTTTTTAATGGCTCGTCAATTTGAACTTCCTGTAATCTAATTTTGCTAACTGAAATCAATTTTTTTTATTTTTTACATTTTTTTTTGCCTTTAATTCTAAAATCACTTGCTAACAATTTAGCACTTTAGGAAATAATGATGTTTTCATAGATGATGTGAAACAGAATCTCTAAAGATGAGGCTGTAATTTTGCACATACTGATCACAAATTACACACTGCAGGCGGGAACAGTTTTTGGCATGGTCCTGTGCAGCTGCACATTCACATGCAAACAGTGTGTGTGTGTGTGTGTGTGTGTGTGTGTGTGTGTGTGTGTGTGTGAGAGAGAGAGAGCGAGAGAGCGAGAGAGAGAGAGAGCTCTGAACACCTACTGCCTGTATCGGACAGGACCGGTGGCACTGTAGTAGTGTTGCCAGATTGGCTGTTTTGCCTCATTTTCACAACTTCTTTTGGTTTCAGAGATCATACTACTATTACTGCTACTACTATTATTACCACTACTGCTGCTACTACTACTACTACTACTAATATTACCACTACTGCTAATACTAACACTACCTCTACTACTATTACCTCCACTAATACTACTTCTACTACTACTACTAATATTACCACTACTACTAATACTAACACTACTACTACTAATAATAATAATATTACCACTAATACTAACACTACCACTACTACTACTAATATTACCACTACTAATACTACTACTACTACTACTACTACTACTACTCATCATCATCATCATCATAACGGCGAGTCCATACAAGATTTTGTGGAGTTTTTGTGATTTTTGCGGCAAAAAATGTTAGATTTTTCTTCAGGTTTAAAAATAAATAAATAAATAAATGATTAAAAGTGATGTAATTCACAGATTTTGTGTGTGTGTGCTTTTTTTGCGGAAAACTACTCGAATTGCCGAAATTGTTTGTTGGTAAATGAGCTGTACTCATGTTCGATGCACGTGAATCGAAGAGGGCTTGGGCTGAATGCACGTCGTGACGACGTCACATCACGCGTCTTGGTGCAAATCTGTAGAAAACCTAGGCAAGCGCCTCCTCTGGAATCTCCTTGATTTTGCGTTCACTTCTGCGATCGCAAAAAATCGCTAAATCCCTTAAGGGCCGAATGGCTCATGGCTCCAGGGTCCCCGGTTCAACCCTGAGCTCAGTGCACTCTGTCCTGAGTTTCGCACGTTTTCCATACGTTCATGTCAGTTTCCTCCTACGTGAAAAACATTCCATTAGGCGTACTGGATATTCGCCATGACCCGAGTTGTATGAATGAGTGCTTGTGTGTGTGCACATGCGTACGTCGTGTCGCCCCGGCGTCTGATCTGTCCGACCCGGTGTTCACGGGCCCGACTCCAAATCCGCCGGGACTCCGACAAGGAAAGGGTCGGACGTTACAGAAGACCGCCGAACGAACAAATGAATGCGATGAAGAAGACGACGATTCTGCATACGACCGGTGTTCCGTCCATGGTGTATTCTCACCTCTGTCCAGGACCAACTGAAACAAAGAAAGACCTTCCGAAACCTTTTAATAAAATATTTTACACAAACTTAATCGTAGATAAATGGACATGTAGGAGGACCTGTGTGACTGTATGATTGTTAAGGAATCTGGCAACCCTGTTCAGTTTTGTGTGTGTGTGTGTGTGTGTGTGTGTGTGTGTAAGGGGTTAATAGCTGACTCTGCACCCCTCCCTCCCTCCCTCCCTCTCTCTCTCCCTCCCTCCTTCCTACCCCACACCCTCACTTCACTTTCTCCTGCTTTTCCACGCTGTAGGTGTTTAGGTTAATCAGGGTGGGTTTTTTTTCCTTCATTTCACACCTCTGAGAAATCACAGCACACACTGAAACTAGAAAACCGCAGAGTCCTCATTGTATCCAGTGTGTGAGGGTTAGGTGTGTGTGTGTGTGTGTGTGTTGTGGAATAACAGCGCAGGAGATGTGGAAAGGCTGCGCACTTACGCACAGGATCCTGAAGTTGGGACGGATGTGACGAGTCATCATGAGAGGAGGTGAGAGGGGGGAAACCAAACCAAACGGGAAATATGCAAAGTTACATTTGTTTCATCTTCTCGCCGGGAAGAATAAAGTCGGTTAGCTTAGCTTAGCTGAGTCACTGGGGCTCTTCTGACGCAGTGCTGGCTTACTACAGGGGTTCGGGAGTGAATTGACGGTCGGGGTTTGAACTGGAGCTCAAAACAAACCAGACGCTTGGAGGAAGCGAAAGGAATGCCGGGTAAGATGGGGACTTTCATCAGGTGCCATTTGCAAGGATACAGACTTGGGTGCTACAAATAATAACAACAATAATAATAATAACAACAAAGGCAGAATGCAAGTTCAAAGAATACAAATCAAACGTTTTGTGTGTGTGTGTGTGTGTGAGAGAGATAATGATCGACAGTAGGGGTGGGCTGCGAGTTTTACCTTCACCTAACTCCTCACTCTCAAACTGCTGTTTTTGAGCTAAAAATGATTTTATTTTGGTGTTCCATAGCCCCCTCCCCCTTTCCCAAAATCAGTTTTGGAATTTTTTATTTATATATATATATATATATATATATATATATATATATTTTTTTTTTTTTGAGTCATGATGTACTAGTCTTGTGTCTGTCCAATTAAAACGCTCTCCAGAATGGACTGTCCCCGCCCCCTCCAGGGCTGTGTTTCGCTCTAAAGCAGCTCATTAGCGGTGAACGTGGCTTGTCCGTACGCCGTTCCCTTTTCCAACAATCGCTCGGCGAGGACGAAATCGTTGGAGTTTATTCTTATTGTCTTCGTGCACTGTTGCGGCTTCTTCACGAGGAAGAGTGATATCATTATTTAAAAAAAAATAATAATTTTATCTACAACTTGGATGGACCAGAAGCTGTTTTATTTCTCTCGCATTAAAGCTGCATTGGGCAATTTGTCAAGATTAGACTAGGATCTTAATCACCATCATCATCATCATCACCCTTCCTCTTATTCTTGTTCTTCTTCTTTTTTTACTTGTTAACGAAAACCCCCATGTTTGTTTGTTTGTTTGTTTTTAAGTATTGCGTTACTCACAGTCCCAAGTAGGTACCTGGATGTAAATTTTCTCCACACCTACTATTGGGTACGTCCATCAGGTGGAGTTTAGCAGACATTCTTTGTGTTCTTTATCTTACCCCCCAATGTGATCCGGTTTTTGTGGATATCCGTCAAAAGAAAACGGTTTTGGACTAAGGTTAGGTTAAATAGTGTACTTGACGTATTGATTAGCCCGCAAAGTGAACCTTGGCGCAAGAGGAATGTCCTGACGTCAAGGTCATGACTTTGCACTGTGAAACATTATCCGTTTCTTCATCAGCGTTCCCAACCCTCATCTAAACTAGGCCTATGTTTGTCCACTTTCTCCAGAAAGGTCTGTCGTTTACTTTATATTACCCTCGGGGGTCGTTTCACACCTGTACATATTTCAGCATGTAGCCAGGAGGACAATGTTTGATTGTATTATATTATATTATATTATATGTGTATTTAATAGTTAATGTCTTGGCTTGTACATATTTAGATGCATGGGACTCTAAACAAAATCCAACATGAGCAACGTTGGATTTTGTTTAGAGTCATGTACATCTAAATATGTCTATAAACACGAACTATTATTATAAATAACCTACATGGAATAATAAACTGTTTAGATAACTATGACAGAAACTCTGACCGGGTCACATTAATAAAAAAAAAAGAAAAGAATACTTTGTTTTCTTTATGGTGTGGATTCAACGTTGAGGTTTCTGGAAATCAAAAATAGCATTCGTTTTTGCCGTAGAGAATTATTTTATTTTTAAAACCCTATTACGATCAACTTACCGCATGCAATGTGATCCCAATGTTAAACGCTGGCTCCTTTTATAAGCCTTAAAACAGTCTGATTTATTTTAAAAAATTAGTATTTGGTCTGTAAATGTGATGTCATGCCATCTTGGGATTGGTCTGCCATTTTCGTTGACCCCTCGGGTAGGAATACTCTGAGATACTGCAAATATTCTACTATGAAACTGGCTAAAAGTGGAGTGAAAAGCATTCCCAGTGCATTATGGGAACGGTTATTGTGACCAAACACCCCGTACCCTGTAAGCAGACTTTGGCTGAGAGTGTCTGTGGGTGGTTTTAATCAATCACAGCATTTACATCTTTAACCATTAACATCAAGGTTATCAGGGGCGACTTTCTAATAAACTGTAACCGCAGCACCTACAGTTATCAGTCACATGATCACAACGCAGCCCTGATTTAGAGCCAGAGTTTCACAGAGGATGTGCTCTCTTATCGATCACAGATACTTCTCCTTCCTGCAGTCCGCTGAGACTGCTGTTATGATCTGGCAGTAAAGCTCATCTGTTCTACACCACGTTCGTTCCATTAAGCCAGAACTCATTTGTCAGGCTTATTCAGGAAGAAAACCGCCTGGAACTTGAGTTCTAGTTTCAGCATAACCACAGAACTGACCGGATCTTATGCTGAGTTTGACTGAAACTCGTAACTCCAGAATTTCAGGCCTCCAACTTGGAGAAAACTAAGAAAACTGGTTTACTTTATTTAGCCAGATTACGTTGTCTGGAAGCGGCAGATCTAGCAAAACTCAAAAACGATGGAAATTGTAGCCATGTTAAACAGTTCGCAATTCGTTCGCGTGAACAATACGGAAGTCCGGAGAGGACGAGTAAAAGTGTCTTATTCGTTGTTGACGTAATTTCTACTGAAACAGTAAGTCAGGGCGGGACATAGCATAGCTCCTCCCCCTTTTAAAAAATCGCCAATCGCTTTTCGCATACCTCACAGCCCCGGGTTAAGCCGTACTTGACGTTTAGTATTATGGATTTTTATAACGTTGGGGGCGGGACACTTCAGATTCTAGAGAGCGTTTGATTGGAGAGAAAATCCGATGAGAAGCCGACGTGCAGGCTGAGGTCATCGAAATTGTAGCGAGAGACTGTAAACTTTGAATGCACGCACAACCCGACTTCCTTCTCATATCTCAGGATGTCATCTGGATGTCACCCACATTGACACAGTAAACTTGACGTTTCGACCTCTAAATGGCCAACTGTGTTTACCTTTACACGTGCATATTTGAAACTGGTTAAGCCAGTCAGGTACCATAAGCTCTTACGGTAAGCTTCCTCCATGGATACAGATTGCAACGCTGGTAAAATGGTGGCAATGTGACATACTCGTTGCTCTCTTCTGTAAGTCCTGAGAATCAGTTTTCCTCTTTCTGGGGTTAATTTAGCGTGAACTCGAGTCTGTTTTCAGCACTTGAATTAGGTCTGATCTAAGATTGAATTACACTACTGAGATACTTTCCAGCACTGATAATCCTGTTTAGTCTGGATCTCGGCTTAATCTGTCAGAAAAGTATCCGTAATTGTCCTAGCTTGTGAGAAATGATGAGCTAACGGCCAAATAAGCATTTTTCTTCAAATGAATTTGTGCTTATTTGTCCACCGGAACTGTTCGATTTCACAAGCGCAGAGCTGGATGTTGTTTTTTAAGGTTATTATAAAGAATTGTTGACTAAGTAATGATCTTGTATACATTGAAACCTGATTTGTTTTTCTAAGGGTGGGTGGTTATTTTCTGACTTAAGGTTCATGGAGTGTTGTCAGCAGGCTCCGGAGTTACTCGCGCCTGGGTAAACGGCTTTCGCTGGGAGTTTTGTTGGTGTGAAACCTAATCTTATGGTGTTTTCCCACTTGTTTTTGCACTAGGTTCATAGCCTAGCGGACTCCGATGCACGTTGCTGAATTTGGGCGACGCGGTCCTCTTCGATCCTCGAAGCTACGCTGAATCGTCTCTGTACCCCGAGCTCTCTTAAAAAGCCGAGCAGGGAGGCAACGTTGTCCCGCTAACGCCGATCAGAACACCATGACGACTTCGTCCTTGCGCCGCTCCGTGAAGAACATCGTAAACAACTACACGGAGGCGGAGATCAAAGTGCGAGAAGCGACCTCCAACGACCCGTGGGGTCCTTCGGGGTCGCTCATGATCGAGATCGCCGAGCTGACTTTCAACGTGGTGGCCTTCGCCGAGGTCATGGGTATCATCTGGAAGCGCATGAACGACCACGGCAAGAACTGGCGTCACGTCTACAAGGCGCTGACGCTGCTGGATTATCTGGTGAAGACGGGCTCGGAGCGCGTGGCTCAGCAATGCAGGGAGAACATCCACACCATCCAGACGCTCCGGGACTTCCAGTACGTCGACCGGGATGGTCAGGACCAGGGCGTGAACGTGCGCGAGAAGGCCAAGCAGCTCGTTTCTTTGCTCCAAGACAAAGAGAAACTGAAGCAAGAGAGGGGCCAGGCTCAGACGACACGTGAGCGCATGGCCCGTACCGGAAACGTCATGGCGTACGGCTCCATGCCTCCGCCCTACTCGGGAAGCCGCACCAGCCAACCCAGCATGGCGGCCGTCCACGGGGACACGTACGGCCGCTCTCGAGGCTCGCCCCCCTCGTTCAACTGTGAGTAAGAGTCGCTATGAATAGATCGTAGTGAGTAATCACTCACGCATGCCACTGGGACTGGTTTATTTCATTTCATCAGGAAGTGTGTTTTGGTTTAGCTCTAAAGCAGGGACGGGCAGCTCAGGTGCTGACAGCCACACGCCAGATTTAGGTTAATACACCTTCAACAAAGCAGGGTGTGATCATTATCCCGTGTGTTTAAATTAAATATGTTCGAGCAGCACGGGATGGAATTTCTCATACTGTCCTATCACAGAACTCCCACCAGACATGATGCGTAATACACACACACACACACACACACACACACAGCTGTATAGCACAAGTGTAGCATAAACATCCTATTAGAATGAACACATTGATATAAGGCTATCATTTGAACTATAGCCACCTTCCGACCAATCAGATTCGAGAATTTCCAATATGCAATTTCCACAAACCTCTTCAGTCCATTTTTTCCCCTGACACGTGTCCCGTTCTCTGCCAGATGTAACGCACTGCTTTCTTTAGATCAGATCTGGAGAGCCTCATGGCAAAGCCTTGACTAATGGGTTCCTTTTTAAACTATTTTTCCATTATGTCTGGATCGTTTTGTTTCGGGATGTGCAGGATGCCTTTTTTTTTTTTTTTTTTTTATATATAAATCAAGGCACTTCCCCGCTTTTTATTTAAATAGACAAACTGTAAGGGATGTAAACTTTTGAGCTCAGTCGTTTAACAATACATTGTTGGCTCAGGTTCGCGTAGGACTAGAAAGAAAAACAAAATAAAACCCAAGCGAGCTTGAGGAACTGAACCGGGGCTTTTTTCTTTCTTTTATTTTGCTCTTTAGTTCCGACTTGGAATGAGCTCGAATTCCTTCAGTTTCTCTCCTTGCTGTGGTATGCAGCTCTGTTTCAGCAACGCCTTCGCCTGCGTTCTTTCCATAGAGTTAACTCCAGAATTATTGGCACCCTCGATACCCTAAAAATCATTAACGCGTGCATATTTCGAGCTTGGACTTCTTTCATTAAATAGTGAAAACACTAGAACCCTGACGAGTAATATTTAGTTCTCTTCTTCTAGCACTATATCAAGGTTGGAGAGACTTGTCGATGCGTTTCGCTCCACTCTTCCGTGCAGAACAATTTAAGCTCGTTTTATAGTTTGTAGATTTGTGCATGTGATCTTCCTCCTTCAGTTCAGACGACATCGATTTGTGTATCGTGCGACCCTTTCCGTGTTGGTCTGGATGCATGTTTGGGGTCGTTATCGTGCGATTTTTCTGTCTACAGCTGAGTCTTAACCTCTTGGCAGAGGCAACAGTGGAAATTATGATCCAATCCAGCCGCACAGCAACAACAATCCACCACCATGTCATACAGGAGGCTTTTCCTTGTGTTGAGCTGGTGGTGTTCATGACCGTTGATTTCGGTCTCATCTGATGATTTTTGTACGCTTATGAGCTGACCCTGTCCCCTTTTCCCTCCGGTCTCCGGCAAATTTTAGCGCGAGCCGCTTTTCTGAGCCGTACGGTACACGATTGCGCTGGAGTCATGGTCGTGAAACGCTTACGTGTCAGTCATGAGCTGATCTGATATTTTAGTGGCATGTCTGCTCGGTTTTTCCCACCGTCCAGCAGAGGCCAGTGAGCCATTAAGGCACTCCGTGTGTTTTGTGTATACGAGTGTGTGGGACACTACATTCGGAGTCCGTCAGAAGAGCCGTTCCGAGCCATTGGGGTTTTTCTGCTCGATTTCATTCTTCGCATATTTTTTATAGAACACGAGCCCCAAACCAGATGACCTCGTTTCCAAAGGAGCAGCTCGTTTCACAATCTACTCCGCTGGATTTTCCAGATTCCTCACGTGCTCCGAGACGTGTCGGAAAAAAAATGCGGCGGACTTGTAACGTCCATGATACGTGAAACGAACAAGAATCGTTTTCAACGACAGTACCAAAAAAAATAAATACATAAAAGAGCTCGAGACTTTTTCCACACCTCCGGCCTAGAAATACAGGATTAAAGTTTGACAGGAGCGATGGCATTTTCCGTTCAATTAGTAACCTCTTCTATTAATAGCAACTAGAATTATGCCCCTTTCCCAGGAATGAGCACGGCTACATCGCCCACCATTAAGTGCAATATTAACTGCGGTATGGAAATACTGCCTTATTCAGACTGTACACTTTATTAGGAACACCTGTACACCTGCTCGTTCGTGCAAATATCCAGTTTCCCAGTCATGAGGCAGAAGTCCAATGCGTAAAACCATGCAGATAGGTCAAGAGCGTTACGTTTCCAAAAATAACTCCTCCTCGCACTCCTGCAGTCCCGTACCCTACAGAGAGATGAAGACGATTTAGATCTAGTGGTCTTTTCAACACCACGGAGACGCTTCTTGCCTTACGACCTTTTCTCAATACTGTTGTGCTTTACCCATTCGAGTTTCTGTGAAGATCATTCAATCAGTGTCTCAACCAATCATGTCTCAGCGATGCAATGCAGGACAAAAGATCATGCAGAGACCGGTCCAGAGCCTCAGTTAATATTCACATCAAACATCAGCATGAGGAAGGGGGAACTCTTTGGTCACCCTGGTCTTTTTCTGATCTTCACCTGTCCAGTTTCATGGAGCCTGTGGCCACTGTAGCCTCAGGTTTCTGTTCTTGGCTGACGGGAGTGAAACCCGACACGGTCTTCCAAGGTGAAGGAAAATGGGAATTTTCAATCACGTATATAATGGATCATTGGTCGCCGTGTCGGGGAACGTACTGAAGTCTTCATCTTGGTGTGGTTCACGTTTTATAGGGCTGAATATATTTCCTTAAATTGGTTGGATTAAACATGGGAATAGCACTCGACAGTACATATATGCTCCCCCATTTTTATTCTATGGTCCAGTCCGGGTGAGACCAGGCACTGGCTTTTGGCTTTAAGGCCCTCGTATGCAGCTTTGTGAGATCTAGTACCACCCAAAATGTGGATGTGTGTGTGTGTGTGTGTATGTGTGCTGGAACTTGTACAGAGAATAACATCCAACCCCCCCCCCCCAACAAACACACACACAGCACTCCTGCACCTCAAACTGCCCTACACAGGCACCCCATTGTTCCTACCAGAGTGAGAGAGGCACCCGGGCATGGAGCCGCACTCATTTGGGTGCTTGCTCGTACAAACTTAATATGCAGAAGCAGTCACGGCCATACTGTCTCTCAATACCATGACGATTTTGTTAGATAAATGAAGATATTTTTATATACTTTCTCCATCTCTCTCTCTCTCTCACTCTCACTCTCTCTCTCCCCCCCAGTGTCCACTTCGCCCCCTCATCTGGCCCCGGAGCTGGAGCAGGCGCGCCCACAGACCAGCGGCGAGGAAGAGCTACAACTGCAGCTGGCGTTGGCCATGAGCCGAGAGGAGAGCGAGAAGGTGAGGATCACGTACAGAGCACGTACGTTCTCTTTCTGGCTCGTACACAGTCCGCTCACGAAGGACAGGAATAATAACGTAAGATGATCGTCCTAAAGCGACCTCAAACATCCTGAATACAAAATCCCTTCTATTTGCCAGAACGAGTTCTACACGAATGACCCGCAGGACAACACCACAGACTTCTGAGTCACCGTGTGCATGGTATGCTTGTAATTAGCTGAACAGTGGAATCGGACACGATTTACTTACCTGCGTCTTCAGACTATAGAATGGAAGTATGTTCACTCGCAGTTAAAGTGTACAGCAAGATCTGAGAATCTGGTTCCTGATGAGACAGATGTTGGACAGCTGCTGCCAAAAGACAGTGTTACTGATTTACGTCATTTAAAAAATCCTCACGAGTAACAACATGCATCGTCAGGATGTTCGTCTCAAGCCGTGTTAGTATTATTCTGCTACAGGATAGATCACAAACTTAACCCTTTTAAGCTGTGGACAATCGGATGATGCACGTTTTTGATTTTAAATTTCAATAAATCGCTCACAGGAGCATTTCAACAAGAAAATGTGGACATGAAAAACATTCCCATCCTCTGTAAATGTATGTACAAGGAGACTCGGTAATATGGATCTCTTCACGATCGTACATGTTGTTTCGTTACACAAAATTTGAATTACTTTTGTTAAAAATGAAAGAAAGAAATCCGAAACAAATCCATAAACTAGCCATTCAGTTAGGGGGGGAAAAGTAATGGTACCCTGTAAAAGTCAGAAGAGTTAGTGCGAGTGTCTTCTATGGAAGGAGATGCACTGCAGTGGCTGAGCTGCGTTAATGGAAGATTTAGCACGTGCCTAGTTTAGGGGGCGCTCTTTCACCATTTAGTCGTCGTCTATGAAGATTTCTCCTTATATGGAGTTTTACGGGTGTGGCGAAGTGCTGTGAATGCGCTTGGTAATCTTATATGGCATTTTTATTAACATATATGTACGAGTACACACGAGTTTTGGTTACTTTTGCAGCAAGGACTCCATCCCCGTCCCCGCCATATAAACTTATAACGGGGTAGAAGGAAAGCGTTTCGCATGATTTATTTTTTTTCCACCCTCCATATTTCGTTTCCTGCAAAGTACCCACAGGCTAGAAATGAATTTGCATCTATACTGGCTCAGATTTAAAACCCCGGTGTATCAGTGTAAAATCCGAGAGCTTTTTCACAAAAGCTTAGCTCACAAATATAAATGATCGGACACGGTGCTAGTATGTGCTAAGCGAGGATTAGGATCTGGATTTTGCTGGACTGAGAATGCATGAACGGACCGAAGCATTGATCCGGTGCTCATGTGTCGTCTCTGTGAGAGCATATCGACAGAGTAAATAATCGATACGTGTGTGTGTCTTTGCGAGTACTTTTGGAAAAGGCGTCTCCTACAAGCTCCGACGTCAGCGTTAAGTCTTACTGACTTTGTAGAACCCTTTCCTTGCTTTTATTAGAGTCGATGTCTGTTTATACTTCTCCCTGACAGACTGTTTAGGATATATATCTGAATGAATTGATTTGTATAGCAGAATAACTTGTTTACTCGTATAGATATTCCGCGTCCACCCATTTCCATCGACGTGGTGCCAGAGTTCAGGGTAACGTCAAACCGTTTTAAAACGCATCCCCCTTTTTCTGCCAACTTCAAATCCAATATACTAATAGCGTCGGGCAACAATCAAAACTCTGACTCTTCTTTTAAATACATCCTGAAACTGAGGTCATTAAAGCCGTACATTTCTGAATGAATACAGGTGGATTGTGCAGAGTATGATCAGGGACCAGGTAGAAAACATCATTATGCTTCACCTAGGGGTGCCAATATTTATAGTTTAACCATAGCATTTGCATTTCATTTTGTTACAGCTATATGAGAAAAGCTAAAGGAGCTGGCAAACCAAAACGAGAGTAAAATATGGTCGATTTCCTGTAACGGAAAGGATGTGGGGCAGGGCTGGACGATAATATCGTGACAATATATCATCAATACCATGATAAATGATGTCATGATATCTTTTTGTGAATATATATTTTTATATAATAGAATAGATATTTTTTTTGTAAACATTTTTTCAAATGGAAGCAGTTATAGCGATTAGCATGGAGCAGTCTCGAGTGTTTTTATATCTCCTCTCTGTGCGCCGATACGACGTCGGTACCTCTCTCTGCTTTATCCAGGGGTCCTGAGCTCTGTGTCTTTTATCGCTGCTGTAACACGCATTCTACTACATATGAATCAGTTAGCAAACCTTTTACTTTGAGTCAAGCCGTTGTGACTGTAGCTCGGTACATGTCTGACCACTTACCCGTCTCCTCTAGCCGCCGCCTCCTCCTGTGGATATCGACGAACAGACACAACTCCAGATTGCAATGAGCCTCAGCAAGGAGGAGGCCCAAAAGGTACTGCGCCGCCAGGACTAGCTTCCTAACCTCCCCTGTGCTCCAAGCTCGATGCCTCGCTGTGTCGCTCGCATGCCTGTGTCTTTGTGGTTGATGCCGCTTGTGCCAGCTTTGCTGTGAACGTTAGAGGAGCATGCATGCCTCTGTGCTTCACTAACCAGCTTGTGTCGCATCTCTCTTCCCCTAATTGGAAGACGATGGCTTTATCTGTCGATTGCTCTGACCCCATGTCGTTGATTTTAAAAAGCCTGACCTCTGTCTTTTGGTGTGGCAGTGACCAGCTTTTTGCCTGGATACACTCTCCGACATGCACGACAAAGAGTCTCCGAAGAATCATGTCGAAAGCTAACGGTCTTCTCCATGTCTTTTTAAAGAAGCCCCCTCCTGCCGTCACCTTAGACATGGACGAAGAGACGCAGCTCCAGATTGCTCTGAGCCTCAGTAAGGAGGAACATCAGCAGGTATGAGCTCTACTTCGACGTACAGTGAGGGGAAATAAATACGTATAATAAGATTTAAAAAAAAAAAAAATAGAACTCTGGAAAGAATTGAACCCGTCACGTTTGGAGAAAGAAGGTTTGCACGTACGATCTCAAGAAGCATCATGATATGGAGCTGCTTCTCTGGACTCGAAGGAAATGTGAATGGAGCGAGGTCCAGGGATTTATCAGATCAAGATTTAATCTCATTGACCAAGATGCTGAATCTGTGGACGAGAGGGACATTTCAATAAGACGAGACTCGAGAAGATCTTACACGGCCTGGCCACTTTCCTGACTTGAATCCTATTGGGAAAACTTCCGGAGGATTTTGGAAATATGACCGGAGTCGACCCTTCTCGCCTTGAAGAAGAACTGAAGTTGATTTGGCACGAAGAATGGACCACGGTTGAACCACAGTACTAATTGCTGCAACAAAATAACTAACGGTGTTCATTTGTGGTGTCGGAATGCTTTTTTTTCCCCCCTTGTTCATTTCAAACATCTTTCTTCATGCTTAGGAATATATATTCACGTCTTTGTTCATATTTTAGAAGTAGAAAATCGAAAGACGTTACCTGTATAAATCTGAAGTGTGATCTTATTTCCCCTCACTCCTAATGGGTCAGTCTTAACATTCCTCTCCACAAACGTCGTCTTTTCTGCTAATGGATGACTTTTTGTGCATTATCTGTGTGCGGTATCCAAAACAGATCTTCCAGATCTGTCCAATGGAAGCAATGAAATTGGCACTTTTAACCCATTTTGGTTTCTCTCTGTCCTTTGCAAATTTGCATTCTTGTTTCAGAATTAGCACGCATGGTGTGTGTGTGTGTGTGGGTCGTTCGCAACAATGACTGTACTTGACATGTCTTTTGTGTCCATGTGTCTTCCGTGGGTTGTCAGGAACAGCGAAGTCGCCTGGGAGATGAGTCGTTGCTCCAGAAAGCCCTTGAAGAGAGTAAACGCGAAATGGAAGCTAAAGCAGGAGGGGTATGAACCAACAACAATTAGCCTTGATTACTGACCAGCTCTCATTATTTTTCTTATATGATTCCTCTATACACACTTAAAGAAACTAATGTTGTAATGGGCTATAAATAAGAGCTTTCGAATATCTAACCTTCTCTAATGCATACCCGGCACTGCAGTTTCCGAAAGGCCCTCTTCCAGTGAACGCAGAGCGATGCGGAATGGCCTATAAAAATATCTCTTGCCTAAAAGTGCTACTTTCTCCCCCTTGGCAGTCTGCCATGTTGGATCTGCTGGATATTTTTGCTCCAGACTCTGAAGCGCCACCTGGTGCCAACCCGTGGGGTCCGGCTGGAGCTGGTGGTCAAGCGCAGGCCGTGGGACCGCTGAGGGTCGACCCGTGGGATTCTCTGGGTATCGTTGTCCGTGTACTCCTTACATTACATTTCCAAATCCTCATGAAACGGTCCAAAATGCACGTCTCGTTTACTACGAGGCTCGGATGATGCACAGGATACCCAAACTTTGCTTTAATGACGATCCTGTGCGCATTTATCGCTTATAACATCACCAGCTGAGGTGAAAATACATTCAAATGGAGTGCTTGTAACACTCACACACACAATTATTTGTTTTTTTTCTCCTAATTAGTGCATTTGTTGGCTTCTTTTTTTTTTACTTTTTTTTATAAATGTATAGCAGTATTGATCGTTCATAAATGTTTACTTTAGTGGTACTGATTGTGCATAAACCTTTACAGCAGTAGAACTTATTTTTCATAAGCTTATTTAACAGTACTGGTTGTTCATAAACACAGTTCATAACATTTCAGTTTTCACTATGAACAAGGGGCTGCCCACTGATTTGACCTCCGATGTCTCCTCTTGCTATTGACCCACACCTTCGGAATCTCATTAACCCAGGTTTAACCCATAAAACGAGTCCCTTTATTTAATCATTCTCAATAAATAAACTTTAATCGACCAGGATAAAACATACTCTATATCTATCTAATATCTCGTACTGGCCCAACATTACTAACAGTGCACTATTTTGGAGAATAATTGTATAATCTTGAGAAATGTTATGAAAACTGTGATGTACCTTCGTTAATCCCCATAATACACTTTTTAAACCACAAAGCGAATAAGGAGTGGTGGGCTATATTTCATTTGAGGAATAGGGTGCCATTATTAATCCTAGCATCTTTCAGAAACCATAAATGTACTCTATAAGTGTATCACAGGGCCATAATTTCAAACAGAGCCAAGCTCCTCAACTCGAGGTCCTGGCAGCTCCTGGGCAGCACCTTCCAGTCTTCACTCTCAGCCCTGGGACAATCGGTCACGTCCTCCTGACCCATGGGAAGCTCCTCAGAACGCCCCCAGTCCTGTTCCCTCAAGTCAGACATGGCCCTCAACTGTTGCCCCTGGTATGAACATGTAACTTTATTAACCAAAATAAATACATCATCATGCATACAGATGATTATATACATACAGGCACGTGGAAAAATAAGTACACCCCATGGATTGATCGATTTATTTATTTTTACATATTTGGACAAGCAAACATTTGATCCTTTTCGAAACAGTGCCTATTAATAAAGGTGATGAACTCTATCAAATGACACAGGTGGAACCGGTCTTATTTATACCTCTCTCATATCTAGTGTCTGGTGTTCCCTTTGTACTTGAGGCGAGTGGTGTCCTCATGTCAAGATCTAAAGGGTTCTACAAGGCCTTCAGGAAAAAAAGGTTGTGGATGCCTAGGAGTCTGGCAAGGGATTTAAAACGATCTCCAAATTATTTGAAATGCATCATTCCACTGTAAGGTAAAGCACCTACGAATGGTGCAGACTTCAAACGACTGGCCGTCTCAGCGAATTCAGCCCATTTCTCAGCGAATTCAGCCCAAGACTGTCAGATGCAAAAAGAAGTCTCCGAAGAACTTCAAAAAGTCATCACAGGACCTGCTAGTAAGCCTTGCAACTGTTTGGTGTCCAAAGTGCATGTTTGTACAAACATAAAGAGATTGCACAAATTTGACCTGCGTGCCAGGGGAAAAAAGCCTCAGGGACTGGACAGCTTGCGTTCATTGATTCAGATAGGAAGTGCTTGAAGATAATGTGAGGCTGTCGAAAAGTTGAACCGAAAGTGGACCTTTCAGCAGGATAATCAACCTAATCACACGAGCAAATCCACCAAGGAACGGCTCAAAAAGAAGAAACTGAGGGTTATGGAACGGCCTAGTCAAAGCCTGGATTTGAATCCTATTGAAATTGGGGGGGGGGTTGCATGCAAGAAAACCCTCAAAACATCTTGCAACTGTAAGAATATTGCATGGTAGAGTGGTCAAAATTTCCAGCAAGCCTGGTGGACGTTTAGAAGCTATTTCTGCTAAAGGGGGCAATACTAGCTTCTGAGGCCAAGGGTGTACTTACCTTTCCCACTTTTGTGGTTTTGTTCAAGTATATCAACTTTATTAATAGGCACCGTTTCAAAGAGGATCAAACGTTTGCTTTTCCACCAAAAGCCAACAATTTCCATGGGGTGTACTTATTTTTTCACATGACTGTGTGCATATATCATCATCGTGTGCGTTTGTTTTAGCAGCCACAGGAATAGACCCTCTCTCTCCTCTAACAGCAGACAAAAAAAGGTTTGCTGTCCCAGTCAAATGCTCATCCCCACGGCCTGGAAGTCCCACAGGTAATAATATAAGCCCTTAGTAAACGAACACTAATGTGTTCATGACCATCGTGGATTTATTTACTTCATTTCCTGTAAGCTCATATCTTTTTCTATTGATTTGATTTTGATTGTTCTAAACATCTTTCTGTTAGATGGAGATTTTTTTGATGACGCCATGGATGGAGGTCAAATGAACGTTAACGGGCGTAGTGAGGGAAGTCCAGAATTATTTGACTTGTCTCGTCTGGGAGAAAGTTTAGCAGAGCCGGCGTCTCGGACCTGTCGCACTCCGGAAGCCTTCCTGGGCCCCGTAGCGGCCTCGCTCGTCAATCTCGACTCCTTGATCCCGCCGAATCAAGCTCCTAAGAACTTGAACCCGTTTTTAACAGGTGAGACCAAGTGGGATGTTTCGCCACACGCTAAGATTGAAATTACGGATGTTCCAATTCAAAGGTTTCATGAACTACTACGTTAACTACTATGACTTTTTAACGCTTGACCGTTTGGTGATTAGTTCATGGCTGTATTCCACACTGGCACTTCTATGTCATCACTAGCGCCACTCGCTCTGTTTTGAACAAAATGCAGTCTTGAAACTGTCTGTCAATCATTTTTAAACGTTTTTTTTTTGTTTTTTTTGCCTTTGTTTATTTATTCATGTTTCATATGATTCATTTACATGTGATTCATATTCATGCATGTGATTAATTTGCATGTGATTCATTTACATGTGATTCATATGATTCATTTACCTTTTCTCCCCTCCCTTCCCTTTCCCAAATATTTCATTAAGAAAAAAATAAATAATAATAATAATAATAATAATAATAATAACAATCCCCCCCCCCCCATCTTTAAACGTTTTGTCTTCGTCACTTTAAATTACGTTTACATTTTATGGTATTTGGCAGACGCCCTTATCCAGAGCGACTGACATTTATCTCATTTATACATCTGAGCAGTTGAGCGTTAAGGGCCTCGCTCAAGGGCCCAAGAGTGACCAGTTGGCAGTGCTGGGATTTTGAACTCGTGATCAGTAGTCCAACATCTTAACCACTGAGCTACCACTGCCCCAACTTCACTCCTATGAAAGTCTGTGAAACCCCTCCCCTTTCTTAATGAGCTTAATGACTTGCATCACTTTTTTTTTTTGGTCCAGATCATGAAATTATTGAGTGAAACTGTGAGAGAACAGTTGTGGATGGGAAGAGGGGTGCCGAAATGACATCTTTTGACCTTTAACAGTTGCATCCATGGAAACCCTGATGACGTTTCTCACTCTTCCTCCCTTTAGGTCTGAGCGCTCCATCGGTCACAAATCCATTCCAAAGCGAGCAGCCACGGCTCACGCTCAACCAGATGCGTCCTACCTCCACGTCCCCCACTCCCAGCTCGCTGCAGTACAGCGCCTCTCTGCCTCTGCCTGCGAGCAATCAGCCATTGTCCTTACCCAGCTCCTTCACCCAGCCTTCAGAGGGACACGTTAACATGCCTGGGAACCTGCCTCAACCGCTGCTACCGCTCTCGTCCACATCCGCACACGGACAACCGGATCAGAGTCAGAACCCGTTCCTCTGAGGGACGGCGTGAGCAGCGCTTCACGTGGCCTGAATGTAAGCTTGCTGGCCTGAGTAACGATGCTTATAACGGAGTGACGATTTCACTGCATACTTGGATCTAAACTGGAATATAGTCCGAATTAAAGACACTACTGTTTTATACTGTTTTCACAGCTCTTTGCTAATGCCACTTATCCTCTTGTATCCATCTGCACTACAGAACCAACGTGTCTTTTATAATCATAAAAGTAAACAGCACAAAGTTTTGTTTTGTTTTTTTAATACGGAACCACGATCTAATTTCTGATGAAACTTCAACCTACTCTGTAATAACCAGTAACTTTACAACACGTTACAGCTTCACTGATCTCCCTAGACCTGCGTTAGTGATCCTTCCTTTTTAGTACTCCATTCATACACCCTGGTGACTTCCTGTTGCACTTCTGTATTATTCATTATGGATGACCGATATCGATGAGCTGAATAGCATGGAAGCTAGCCGACAGCCCCATCCCGATAATGAAGCTCACTCAGTCAAGGATGTCTAATCCGTATAAAACACCAAACCAAAACCTGTTTGTTTGTTTTTTTTTTAAACCATCATTACGATTGGCTGCTAAGTGATCACGCTTCATGAAGAGAACGAATTTACTGTCGAGTGATGACATACTAACTGAATGTGTGCATGAGAGACTGTTATGGAAATACAAAACATTTCTCATCAAATATAGGAATGAAAATACAACTGGCTTGTCAAATAATGTATGATTTTTTTTTTTTAATAAAATTTGTTTTTATTTATCATGGTTGTGCTTCGTGAATTTCATCAGGCGGTTTGTAAAGATGTCGACGAAAACAAAAAGGCAGCTTTTTATAACCCAGGACCAGTCGAGGTGTTTCCAAACTGGGTCTGAATACTCGAGTCTCTTCCCAGGATCAGTTCTGGTCGTGTATAGCAATAACACCGCATCCAAATCTGCACCTGTATTCGGATTTAAACCCGAACTGGTCGTAGCTTAAACCGGAATTTTTTTTTTTTTTTTTTTAATGAAACATGACGAAATTGCAGCAGCGTGTGAGAATTCCGGCTCGGACAGTTCCTCAACCTCAGCTACATCACTCCAGCGCATAACTGCTCTCAACTACACATGAACAGAACGCTTTTAACGCCTCTTACACAATTACTGTTTTTGTTTGCACCTGCTTTCTAATAAAAATGTAACTAATTGGAATTTTATTTGATTTTAGTTCCTAAAATCTACACAAATTTGTAGCCTTATTTAAACCGCCGCAGCCCTGACCAGACCGTTACTGAGCCAGGTCTCAATGCACACCTCTAGTCCCGTCTCACCCCAATGCCCTGTGGACTTTTCTGGAAAGCATTCTTATTTGTATGATTATTCCAAATAACGTATTCGTGTACGTTCCTACACTGCGGATGGACGTTGGTCGACGGTTTGGGTTGGTACTTGAGGTGTACCAGAGCTCCTTGGATCGCACGTGTGTTCAAAAACTGCACTCGGATCAAAAAAACTACTTGGTGCAAATGTGTGGCTCAAACGATTTAATATCACACCAGTTGACCGTTTTGCTGCGAGTCATATCCAAGCATCGTTACGGTCTTCACTGGGAGAATGAATTCCACATTTACTCTTACATCATCAGCCACAAACGTCTGCACTAATGCAGATGATGATGCAAACATTCATTCGCAAAGTTCTGACCGTGCTGCGGTCCTACCCCAGATCATTATGTACGGTTAAGATCTGTCCGTCGGTGTCTTCCATGATCTCCTATCGTCCAGGTCAGTCGGGTTGAGTCGAGTCCAGCCAGTTCAGCACTTCCTGAAGGCCCTGTCCAGAGCGAGCACTGAGCTCCAAGACCGTGATCGATTGAGGAGCGGAGGCAATGATGTCATCCATCCTGAAGAGTGATTTCATTTCCTCTAGCGACATGCTGCACGGAAGGTCCCTAGAAAGAGAACAGGAAATGGAAAAAATCCGCAACAAGCGAGCTCAACTACACACTCAAATACACCTACAGTGCATCCTAAAACTCGTAACTGATACCGCCGTGATTCCTCGGTCCTACGTCCTTCAGCCATCGTAGAATCCTGTTCACGCTCAAACGTAAACGATGTATACATGCGATAACGTTTTAAACAGCAAGTAAATTCGCTCGGATCGCTTTAAAGTGAGGCTTCAGTGAACAAAAATGTCTAATCTGGTATAATACTTTTTTTTTGTTCGTGATTCTTCCTGTGCTTTTTACTGTTACTTGAAAAGCACAATGCTTGTTTAAAAAAAAAAAAAAATCGTCAGTCTGACCTCTTGTTGAACAGCACGAGCACAGAGGCGGACCGGAGCGGCTCGGCAGAGAGAACGCACAGCAGCTGGATGCAGGAGGAGGAAATCTGTGCGATGTTGGCAGAATCTACCATGAACTGAAGACAAAAGCACAGTGTCATTGTTACAGAAGCATTCTGGAATGTATGAATAAGGGGTATGTTTGTATTTCAGTGGGGAATCGGATCTAATCGGGTGTTAATAAATGATGTACTGATATTGCCGAGACTGCTGTAACGTCGGATATTTCCGTTCTGTGACTACGCGTGTCATTTTCACAATACACCACACTCACGATAACAGATGTGCAGTCCCTGAAGTAGCTGGGCCATATGGGGCCCATGCAGCCTCCTAACTCCCTCACAGTCACTCTCTTCTTCCTCAGGGTCAGATCGGTCAGGTTGGTGCCCACCTGTGCCCAAAAAAAGCAACCAGCTCAGCTATACAACGCATCGGTTTGGATCACGAGCTTTTCTATAAATCTATCGTGTTTCTACGTGATGCGTTTTCGTCTCGATTCGGTGACGCGGTAAGTACCGTAGTCTCCTTGGCTCACGTGTGTGGTTCAGATGAGCGTACGTGAATAAAAATTCATGCTGTCGGAACAAATCTCATGAACCGTATTCCTCAATACGGACGTGTTTGAAAGAAAGAAGGGGGAAAAAAATCCACATATGAATGTTTTGCATGAGTATACAATCACAACCTATTGGCAAAATTCTCTTCGCCACTTAATGTATGAAAACATGCATTGCTTAAATAAACATGTCACTATATAGTGCTGGTACACAAGTTCCTGAACCACATTCCCTACGTAGTGAGTGTGAAAGGGCGGCACGGTGGAACCATAATTCGATCCTGAGCTCGAGTTTTTATTTCCGTTCCTGCCTTGGTTTCATCTGGGTTCTCCAGTTTCCTCCCTTGTCCAAAAAACCTGCCAGTGTGGGAACTAGTTGATGCATACGTGCGTATTCCCACCTCCCTGGAATAGACTCCGGATCCACCATGACACCGACCGGGCTAAAGCAGTGGTGTTGGCCAGAGATTTCCTGAACTGGAGACCATTGCTCATGGTGAATGGGCGAAGGTTCCTCAGGAAAGCTGCCGGAAGCTATGTATCTTGTTAGCAGCAGGTCATCACAGCAAAAAAAGGTGCTCCACTAAGTCCTAAAAATGCTTTGCCATGAAGGGGTTGAATAATTCGGATCGCAACTGTATATCTGTCAGACGGTAACCTCGAAATAATATGCATTTCCGTCCGTTTTGCTTTATTATTTTACCCAATCGAGTTCCTCCAGCGGTTCTCATATCTTCTGCACGTAGTTGTGGCTACCAGAAATCATTTCACAACCCTGCGTCCTCAACAGCGACCGTGGTTCCTCAGAACCGGGGCACTGAAAACCCGCTGGCAGTGTAATCCGCTTCACTGCGTACACACTGCTGTCTCTTCTGAACATCTCGATCATACATGAGCGTGGTCACACGCACAGAACAACATGACATGACTGACTAAGAAATACACCGTACGGCCAAAACTTTGTGGACGCCTGACCATCGTATCCAGATGTGGTTTGCTCGATTTAATCCTCCGTTCGCTGTCGCAATAAGCTCCACTCTTCAGGGAAGGCTTTCCACTAGATTTTGCAGCACGACTGCGGGGCGTTAGTGAGATCGGGCGAGGAGGTCTGGGGTGCAGTCCCGGGTTCTGTGCAGGACTCTCGGGTTCTTCCACCTTCTTCACACGCCACGTCTTCATGGAGCGCGATTTGTGTACAGAAGCAACAGGTTTTGGCCTCTTAAGCTTCAGCGATGAGGAATTATAAAGCTACAGCATACAAATACATCCATTGTCCGGGGACACATGGGTGCGATGTTCTTCTGGACCTTCTGCCCACATGGTCGGTGTAGTTCCCTTGTCGTGGACTGAGATGCGGACAGGTAACCTTATCGATCAGCTCTACGGTGGTGGACCTGATCAGATGGATATTTCTTGCACATATTAATCGTCTGTCATAAACAGATATCTCACCGTGGGCAGTGTAGAGGGTGTTTCTCCTAAATCAGCAGGCTCACCCTTCTGACACTGCTGTACTCTGGGCTAAGGAAAGAATAACAATAAGTTGCTTAACTAACCAAATAACTAGCTGTTTTAAAATAAATAAATAAATAAACCTTACTTAACGTTAGCCTAATTAAAATGAGAACATTATTGATCTTTTTAAATATATAAACACGACTACCAGCTCTGAATAGTTCCTATGTAAATAATGCTAGTTAGTTAGCTAGTTAGCTGGTTAGTTAGCTAATAAGGATATTTTGCAGCCGTTTAAGGAGTAGAGTCTTTCCGACGCCGGTTGCACCCAGTAACAAACACATAACTGTTACTCGGTGTGGTGTCGGTATATTAAAAACAAAACCAAAAAAAAAAAAAAAAATATATATATATATATATATATATATATATATATATATATATATATATATATATATATATATATATATATATATATATATATATATACACTGTTTTGGGGGATAAAGCAATGAAAGTACCTAATGGTTTAATTCTTTGCTAAGCAAGCGGCTGGAGGTTGCCATGACGACGCCCCTTCCATTTTCAAAGTAAAAAGTACTTTAACGGAAATCCGTTTTTGTATAATTTTTTACCTCATGAATTCTCTCATATTTAATATGTTGTTGCTATATATATATATATATATATATATATATATATATAAATAGAGAGAGAGAGAGAGAGAGAGAGAGAGAGAGAGAGAGAGTAAAAGCAACAAGATATTAAATATGAGAGAATTCATGAGGTAAAAAATTATACAAAAACGGATTTCCGTTAAAGTACTTTTACTTTGAAAATGGAAGGTATATGATTTTCAATATATTTATTTTATTTAATATTACTGCTCTGTATACTTTATAGGGGCGCACTGTGGGTTAGCACGTTCGCCTCACACCTCCAGGGTCCGGGGGTTCGATTTCCACCGGGGCCCTGTGTGTGTGTGCGGAGTTTGCATGTTCTCCCCGTACTGCGGGGGTTTCCTCCGGGTACTCCGGTTTCCTCCCCCAGTCCAAAGACATGCATGGTAGGCTGATTGGTGTGTCTAAAGTGTCCGTAGTGTATGAATGAGTGTGTGAGTGTGTATGTGATTGTGCCCTGTGATGAACTGGCACCCTGTCCAGGGTGTACCCCGCCTTGTACCCGTGCTCCCTGGGATAGTCTCCAGGTTTCCCCGTGACCCTGAAAAGGAGTAAGCGGTAGAAGATGGATGGATGGATATATAGACCCTAATATGTGTAGCAAATATCCATTTCATCAAGTCCACCACCATACAGCTACATTCAGTACGTACGGTTGTTTATCAGTCCCCCATTCAATGAAAAGGGAACTATGCTATACGGCCAAACGTAATGTAGACACCTGAGCATTGCACCCATATGTGGTTCTTCTCCAAGCTGTTCCCACAAAGCTGGATGCAAACTTTTGTATAGAATGTCATTGTACGCTTGTAGGCCCAAACCTGTCCCAGCATGACAATGCCCCTGTGCACAAAGTCCGCTCCATGAAGACATGGTTCCCCCCCGGCTCTTAATGTTTCATGTTGGCTTGTTGAGCATCGGTGAACGTTTGCACCTTTTTTAATAGCTCTGTACAAGTCTCTCAGTTGTCCTCGGTGTCAAATATGCAGAAGATGCTGGAAAAGTAGTTTTTCTGAAGAACAGTGGGGCAGTTTAACTGCTCAGGACAAACAAGGGACTCATGAACAACTCTCACAAAACATGAAAACTGTTGTCGATCATCCAGGTAACGACACACGGTATTAAGAATCAAGGGTATGTAATCTTTTGTTTGTATATTTGAATTCATTTTCTCCTTCTGGGATCAGTGCGTTAATAGAGAAAATCTCATCATCGTTGTGGTATGCTAATAAACCTCATAGCTGTAGTAAACAAACCTCCTTAATTTAGATCCAGCAGTACTACACACTCAAGGAAGTGGGTGTGGTGGAGTTTCAGGTTAAATTTGTCCCCTTGATCAAGAGTGCAGTTCAAAGAAGAGAGCTGAAGAGAAGAAGAATCACTGAGATGTGACATGTTAGTCTGAAGTTTTAATGTGATCTGTTTAAAATCAAATATAAACAGTGTAGCTCGTATATTTCTGTAGAAATAAGTCTACATGGAGTTAAACTGATTGATGCAATAGTTTATTAGCCCTGACTTCTTTCAGTAGGCACAATAGTAAGTCATAGGTCAGATGTGTTGTGCAATACTACACTGAGTACTACCTTAAATAGTACTTAGTACTTATTTTCATACATTACTAATACTTAAATGATCTTACCAACAACCATCCATCCATCCATTCATCTTCTATATCGCTTATCCTACAGAGTCACAGGGAACCTGGAGCCTATCCCAGGGAGCAGCGGGCACAAGGCGGGGTACACCCTGGACGGAGTGCCAATCCATCCCAGGGCACAATCACATACATACTCACACACTCAATTTGGACATTTTCACTTAGGGGTGTACTCACTTTTGTTGCCAGCGGTTTAGACATTAATGGCTGAGTGTTGAGTTATTTTGAGGATACAGCAAATTGACACTGTTACACAAGCTGTACACTCACTACATTACATTGTAGCAAAGTGTCATTTCTTCAGTGTTACATGAAAAGATATCATCAAATATTTACAAAAAAGTGAGGGGTGTACTCACTTTTGTGAGATACTGTATATATCTTTTACTTTTATAACTGTGAGACACACACCATCACAGCACCCTTGTAGAGTTACCCCACCTCCAGAGGGGCAGGACTCAGACATCTTTCACTGCTTATTTAATCCTGAGTGTTTCTACAGCAGTCGCAGGACATCAGTAGGGAGATAGAAACGCACCATGAGCCGCCTGTATCTCCTGTTTTTGGGTGAGTCACATCTAGTTCTGTGTGCTTCTGTCTTATCACGGCTTTGGATTGTGTTTTTTTGTTGTGTTTATTTTTTTGAGGTGTTTGTAGGTGACACTGTTATCCATTATAACCTTTTTCATTCGAAAATGAGAATACACTCTGTCCACTTTATTAGGAACAGTCTAGAGACTGGTGTCTGTAGATCATCAAAAGGAATTTATACACTTGCGTGGTTGTGACACGATTGGCTTATTAAATAATTGCATGCAGGTGTAAAGTGTTCCTAATAAACATTAAAACATTAATAAACTACTTTAAAATCGACATCTGGACAGAATAGTTTGGTTTTTTTTCGTTGTCTGTGCTGATGCACTACAAGCTGTAATAATCGGAATGCTCACTCGGTGCTTGTCAAAAAATCTCCAGAAATGCTTTGGTTTATCGTCTATCTCATTCTTACAGAAACTCAAATTTCACAACTTTATGTTGGAGACCACAACCAACCCACCCCCACACACACACACACCCACACACAGGAAATCAAGGCTGTGTTGTACATACTTGCAGGACTGTTAAGAAGGGTTTTTCTGGGTGAACAATAACATGAACAACACTGTGGTATAACAGGAACTAACTTATTTCATTAAATGGAACTGTAAACAGATAAAAAGTATAATGTATGGTGTCATTGTGTAATTAACGGTTTTAAGCTTCCAAAAAGGGGTTCTACTTGTGCATTCCAAGAACATTTTTGATAACTAATTCTGGAGGAACCCTTAAAAGTTTACTGTAGAACCCAACAATGAAGCGCTTTCCTTTCATAAGCGGTTTCATCTAGAACCCTTTTTGGTAAACTGTGAACCCATAATTATCCTAAGAACGCTCGAAGAAGCAAGAGTGTGTGTATTAAGTGGGAAAGTGTGTGTTGCAAACTTCAATTATTTTCTTTTTAATATGTAGAACCTGTCAGGTGTTCAATATTTAACTAAACCGTCCTGGTATTTGGTACACTGGACAAAAGGTTCTTCGAGGGTTCTTTAAGGGTTCTTAAATCCAAAAAAGGTTCTATTTGGTTCACATGGTGCCAGCACAGATAAGATGAATGAATTACAATCAGAACTGAATCTTTTCCTGCAGGTCTTCTGTTAGCCGAACTGAACGATGTGACTGCTGCTGAATGTGCTGAAGGACAAAAGGTTTCAGAAGAAGGCATCTGTATAGGTATGAACAAACCTGCAACATATATTAGAAGAATTGTTTAATGGTCACTTTTCTATCTTCGATCATAATTTCATCAATTGTTCCCACACTTTAAGACTGAACTGATGTCATCTGTGTTACTTGTTACCTTTTAATTCTAACACACAGAGTTTCTCCAGCAAACAGCAATGTGCTCAGTCACATACAAGCTTTCATTATATTAACTGATTTATTGTCAGACCCGTGTGAAATCAGAAGAACCGAATCTGTCTCGTTCTATTCTTCTTCTTCTTCTTTCTTCTTTTTACACACACTCTTTGAGACTTCGTTTCTGTTCTGCATATTAGAAATAATACAGGAATAAATGAAGGTGTTTACATGATTGTGTTTTTTGTCAGTTTCTTCATCCTACAATTAATGTGTTTGTTGTTCATTTGTGATCTACATCCTATGAAACAGATGAGGACGAGTGTGAGGACAGAGAACGATGTGGTCCGAATGCAACTTGTTTCAACACAGACGGCAGCTACTACTGTCAGTGTGTAACGGGGTTCTGGATTAATAAAGACAAAATTAAGTTCACTGCAGATGAAGGTGTAGAATGCAGAGGTCAGTGTGTGTGTAATATTCACTGGTTTTTGTTTTCCTGTATTAATGATGCACTAAGAATAAACCTGAACCTCTGCTCTTGTTCTTTTCTCTCAGACATTAATGAATGTCGGGAACTCAACAACATCTGTGGCCCTAATGCTCAGTGCAGGAACTCTATTGGTTCCTATTACTGCACGTGTGTTCCTGGTTTTGTGGCCAGTAACGGACAGGAGCGGTTTAATGCACGACAAGATGTTACATGCAAAGGTGAGGTGTGAATTAACTTCAAAGAAACACAGAAACAAGTTACTGTATGTATTTGTGTTAAGGTGATTGTTATAGTGCTTGATTCTTAGTTTTAATAATGGACAGGTGTCACGTATCCTGAAAATCTGGACTCCATTTCCCATCAGCCACTGCACTGCACCACATGCACCACCACATGCACCTGATCCACGTTTTTGTTCATGAGCACTCATGTGTATTTATAGTCTTTGTCTGCACTCTCTCCTTGTCTTTCGTTGTCGTAGACCCACGTTGTTTATGTCAGTGTCCTTGTCTCATGCCACAGAGTTTTTGCCAAGTTGTCTTTGTTTCGTAGTCTGTTTGTTTGTTATTAAATGTTTAAATCTGCGATTGCTTCTGCCTCATTCTCCAGCCGTTACAGAACGAAAGACCGTGAACTAGAAGCAGCAGATTTTATTTATTTATTAATTTTATTTTATTTTTTCCGATGGACGCCTGGTGCAACAACTACGCGGAGTGGTATCTCCAGATCACGGAGCAGGGGAGAAGGTCGAGGGCACTGATGGTTCAGACTAGCCGCAATCTCGGATTACCATCGCGGTACAGCGCGAGCACCATACCACACCCGGAGTTCGTGGTAGAATACGCCAAGCTACACGGGTTGGAGTGGATGCTCGAGGATGAGACCGAATCCCGCCCTCCCTCCCCTCTTCTGGATATCGCTCTGCCATCCCGTTCAGCTGAGGTCGTCACGCAGCCTTCCTGTTTGGCTGTGGACGCCGCTCAGCATCCCTGCTCGGCTGTGGATGCCGCTCAGCATCCCTGCTCGGCTGTGGACGCCGCTCAGCCTTCCTGCTTGGCTGTGGACGTCGCTCTGCCTTCCTGCTCGGCTGTGGACGCCGCTCGGCATCCCTGCTCGGCTGTGGACGCCGCTCAGCCTTCCTGCTCGGCTGTGGACGTCGCTCTGCCTTCCTGCTCGGCTGAGGTCGTCGCTCGGCCTTCCTGCTCGGCTGAGGTCGTCGCTCGGCCTTCCTGCTCGGCTGAGGTCGTCGCTCGGCCTTCCTGCTTGGCTGAGGTCGTCGCTCGGCCTTCCTGCTTGGCTGAGGTCGTCGCTCGGCCTTCCTGCTCGGCTGAGGTCGTCGCTCGGCCTTCCTGCTCGGCAGCGGTCGTTTCTCTACCATCCTGCTTCGCTGAGGACGTCACTTTGCCTCCATGTTCCGCTGAAGACGTCGCTCCTTTCCCTTGCTGCGCTCAGTGGGTCGCTCCCCCTTCCTGCTCCACGGAGGACGCCGTTCCCCCCTCGTGCTCCGCGGAGAGCGTCGTTCCTCCCTCATGCCTCGCGGAGAACCTCGCTGCCCCCGTGAGCCTCGCGGAGAACCTCGCTCCCCCCGTGCGCCTCGTAAGGTACTTCGCTCCCCCCTTGAACCTCGGGGTGAAGCCCGCTTCGCTCTCCTATCCCGTGGGGGACGTCACCCCGCTTTCATGCTCTGCCAAGGACATCCCCCTGCCCCCCTGTGCCATTGTGGAAGCTGCTCGGCCTCCTGGTTCTGCTGGGGACTTTTTGCCCGGAGGGCCGGGACCTCCAGATGGTTGGCCTTTTGATTTTGGGCGCTCTGGGAGTAGCGCCCTTGGGGGAGGGTTCTGTCAGGTATCCGGAAAATCTGGACTCCATTTCCCATCAGCCACTGCACTACAGCACATGACCACATGCGCCACCACATGCACCTGATCCACGTTTTTGTTAATGAGCACTCATGTGTATTTATAGTCCTTGTCTGCACTTTCTCCTGGTCTTTCGTTGTCGTAGACCCACATTGTTTATGTCAGTGTCCTTGTCTCATGCCACAGAGTTTTTGCCAAGTTGTCTTTGTTTCGTAGTCTGTTTGTTTGTTATTAAATGTTTAAATCTGTGATTGCTTCTGCCTCATTCTCCAGCCGTTACAACAGGAAGTAATGTGATGTGTTTCTAGGCTTTTCTGGGAACTATGCAACACATTTAACAGCTTTCGCTGCACTCATGTTTTATTTATTTATTCATTCATTTATTTATTTATTTATTCTGTACTTAATGTACTTTTATAATGGTATATTAAGGGTGTAATTATATTTGCCTCTGATTGAGATGATAGACCTCTATCAGAATGCTTTGTTGTGTTACATCACCTTGTTCATAACAGGAACTTCGTTGTTTTGTTGATGTTCCATGACATTAAATGTATCTGTACCATAAACAGATCAAGTGTTACAGGAATAAAGCTCTTGTTGGGATCTGCTCCTATAGGAAAATGATCAACATTGGGGTCGTTACAGGTACTCTGTTATATTGTTGATTATTTTCCTATTGCAGCCCGGCTGTGAGTGCTTTATTTGTTACATCTGACCTTTTTGCAATCATTGTAACTGATTGTTCCTGTAGGAAATAAACCTACAGCAACAAAGAAAAACGTCCTGCAGATTCTGCCACAGCAGAACTGGCATCGTTCCAGGAAGAAGTAGCAACATGAATAGTGTGAAAAACACACAGTAATTCACATTTCCAATCAAACAACAGATTCTTACAAAGTGGGTCCTTCCATGGTTCTTTAAAGTCCCCTTGAAGTGCGTTGAATTGTGCAGCTTTATTCGATATGTTGACGTCATTTCCACTGAAACAGGAAGTCAGGGCGAAACATATAGCTCATCACCTTCTTTAAAAAGCCTAGCGTTTAGTTCACCTCACAGCCCGGGTTAAGCTGTACTTGATGGTTAGTTTCAGAGATTTTTATAACGTTGGGGGCGGGACACTTTAGATTCTACAGAGCATTCGATCGGACAGAAAAGCTGATGAGAGAGAGTAAATTGTGAATGTGTATATCATCTAAATAAGAATTTTGTCATTGTTTTGGAGCGCACCAGCTTATAGATAACCTTACAGCGAACATATAATAAAAGCCCCAAAATTTCCGTTTTGATTTCATGGGGACTTTAAGGGTTGATCATATCATTTAATGAATACTCTCTTTCCAAATATGTTTGTTGGAGGTTGTTCTTCTGGAGGAACCTTTAGGGTTCTATGTAAAACCCTTTTTTGGAAGATATGAACCTTTTAATTATCTACTACTTCTGAAATATTCACTGAGTTATTTCCTGTCTGGATAAAACCTGAACCTTTACTCTTATTCTTCTCTCTCAGACATCGACGAGTGTTCGGACAGAAACATCTGTGACCGTAATGCTGAGTGCAGTAACACAGAAGGTTCCTATTACTGCACGTCGGTCTGGTTTTGTGGCCAGCAACAGACAGGAGCGGTTTAATGCAAGCCAAAATGTTAGATGCAAAGGTGAGGTGTAATGTGTTCATTGTTCTGCTTGATTCAGTTCTATGATCATGTGATCTAAAATAAGTGGTGATCAAATGTATTCGTGAGTGCTCCGGGGATTTGTGGAAACCATACAGTTTGCCATATCACAGTTGGAAGCTACTATTGCACCTGTGTGTCTGGCTCCACGCTGAGGTCTGGGAGAACTACTGTACCTTCACTTGTATTGGTTAAAAAAAAAAAGTTAAAGTTCATTATGGATTTATATTAAGTCTGTTTGGCCTTAGAAGCAGCGGTAGTCCCAACAATCTGGAATTGGAATACAGTGAGGGGAAAAAAGTATTTGATCCCCTGATGATTTTGTACGTTTTCCCACTAACAAAGAAATGATCAGTCTATAATTTTAATGGTAGGTTTATTTGAACAGTGAGAGACAGAATAACTACAAAAAAATCCAGAAAAACACAGGTAAAAAATGTTATAAATTGATCTGCATTTTAACGAGGGAAATAAGTATTTGACCCCTCTGCAAAACATGACTTAGTACTTGGTAATGACTTAGTACTTACTTTGAATTTTCAATGCCCTGGCTGAGGGAAGGAGGTTCTCACTCAAGATTTGACAGTACATGTCCCCGTCCATCATCTCTTTGATGCGGTGAAGTTGTCCTGTCCCTTTAGCAGAAAAACACCCCCAAAGCATAATGTTTCCACCTCCATGTTTGACGGTGGGGATGTTGTTCTTGGGGTCATAGGCAGCATTCCTCCTTCCACCAGAAGACAACTGGGTGAAAGTGTTGTGGTCAGATGAGACCAAAATGGAGCTCTTTGGCATCAACTCAACTCGCTGTGTTTGGAGGAGGAGGAGGTGGTCTGTTAAGGCGTAAATATTATGATCAATACGTATGGTGAACGAGAAAAGATAATGGTCTGAGACAACTTCAGACTGCGGAAGAATGACAATATTTTCTATATTTAATCCGTACTTTAGTATGAGGTCAAGACTGTGACCACCATTAGGAGTAGGTCTGCTTACGTTCTGAATCCAAGATGGACACAACCGCTGTTCTCAGAGGGTCTTCCGGGTTATTAAAATGAATATTAAAATCACAGACGATTAATGCTTTATCTACAGAAACAACCAGGTTTGAGAAAGTCTGCAAATTCACTAAGAAATTCAGTATATGGCCCTGGGGGTCTGTAAAGAATAATTAGAGGAATTGACTTTTTGTGGCTACATAATTTACACTGGTATAAAGAATTTCAAAAGAATTACGTTTATGACTAGGTTTTTGTGTGATGCCTAGATTTTGACAAGGGATGAGACCAACACCTCCTCCTCTACCAGTTGAACGAGGCTGATGTATATAACTCTATCCAGGAGGACTGGCTTCATTTAATGCTCTGTACTCGTTCGCTTTAATCAAAGTTTCTGTTAAACACATTGAATTACATTCCTGATCAGTAATGATTTCATTAACAGTAAGAGCCTTATATGCAAGAGATCTAATGTTTAATAGTCCTAACTTCAGATTAAAAGGTACTGGGTGTGCATTCAGTATGATCTCATTTTATGTTAATTAGGTTACTAAAACAAACTTTCCAAAATTTTCTATGTATTTGTATAGCTCGAGGAACAGACACAGTCTCTATAGTATGTACTACACGTGTTGAACTGTTGATTGAACATTGCTTATTATGAATGTTGTTATTGTAGGAAGATGTACTTCATGTCCACTATTCTCAGGGCAGATTTAAAGCCTTGTCCATTGACTGCTGTATTTGGGATTCCTGAAGCTTCAGTTCCTTTGCACTCGATACAAAAGGATGTTATTGCATCTATGCATCCCTTTATTGCATACTTTATGGAGTTACAGACACTTCCCACTTAATGGTTAGTGCCTGTTGTTGAATTTTACAATACCTTTATAACCAGCGACAGTTAATGGGTAGCCATGATGAGCCGAGGGGAGGGTTGTGGGTTTAATTTTGTTTTCCTTTGTATAAAAATAAAAAAAACCCTGTGAAATGTGAAACGTAAACACGGCTAGTGGTAAGGACAAGCTAGTCGCAGATGTTTGTAAGAACCAAGAAAACTTAACGACAGCATGACGTTACGATTCAATGTGTGTGCGCGCGCGATTGTGCCCTGTGATGGATTGGCAACCCATCCAGGGTGTACCCCACCTTGTACCCCATGCACCCTGGGATAAGCTCCAGGTTCCCCACAGCCCTGTAGGATAAGCGATATAGAAGGTGGATGGAAGGTCGGTCCAATTTAATGTCTCCATTTGATTGTTTTATACATTTTATAATTTAATTTATTCTTATTTTCCTCTTTTCTTGCAGAGACCAGGGAAGGTTCTAAGTCCAGCGCCGGACTGCAGCACTTTAACCCGATGCTTCCCACATTTCTACCTGTGATTCTCTGGATATTGAGGATCTACCAGTGACACATTTGCATATCTTTCAATCTTAACAGCAGGAGAAAACAAAGTTTGACTGTTTAGCTTGTAAAAGTTTCAAATATTAATGAAAAATGTTTACTTAAAGCAGTAGGTATATTAAACGTATTAAATACGCTTAAACTATTTTTTTAAAACGTATTATGAGTTTTAAGAAGAGTAACATTAAATGCAAACTGAACTGCACAATCCACAAAATTCAGAAATACATCTGAATTTAACATTTATAAATGTTACAAAACAGGACTTGGAGACAGGTAGGAAGTGCAAAAGTACAGTCTTTATTTGAACTTGCGGTAAATACTTCCAATGGAAAATCTATCCCTCAACTCAGGATGAAACGTGAAGCACAAAACATAGGACAGGCTTATGCCTAAAAACACTAGCTTATCTCATGCACCAAACACACATCTAACTGTGGCCTGAACACCTCATTTAACTAGAGCATGAACACCTCCTTTAACTATGACAAGACATACACAATCTTAACTCTAGCATGAACACCTCCTTTAACTATGACAAGGCATAAACACTCTTAACCAAGTGTAAGCTAAGGAACAGGAAAACAGACAGAGCATGGCACCATCATTCCGTCTCCTCTCCTCTCCCCTCCCTCCTCTCCTCTCCTCTCCTCTCCTCCTCTCCTCTCCTCTCCTGCCCTGCCCCGGCCCTGCCCGGCCCTTCTGCCGAGCGACGTGTGCAGCAACACAAGGGGTTTAAGTAACCAGTCTCTTAAATGCCTACAATTGGAAACACTTGACACAGCTATAGCGTCCACGAGTGTGCTCTCAAGCCGCTCCTGCACGTTGTCGCCACAGCGCCATCTGCCGGCGGGATCGTAACAACATAACTAAATTTGACTCTCATATTATGTAATAAATGGCTTAAGTTGCCATGCCCATTGCAGTGTCAGGGTTACAGTCAACGCTAAAAGCCTACCTGAAAAAATAAATAAATAAAAAAATCCAAATATTGGATGTTGCTTTTTAAACCTTTTAAAATCTTAAATGTAAAGTATTTAATGGTGCTTTTATATGCATTGTTAACCATTTTAAAATGTTAAATCATATATAAATAAACAAACACACAAACAAACAAATAAATACATAAACTTATATTAACATCTGCAAATCTAAAATACATCATATATATATATATACTGTATGGATTGAACATTTAAAATCATTTACATTTTTATTGCAAACAATACTGCTTCAAGTGTGATCACTCTCATTATGAACTCACAGCACACAATATAATAAATATTTCTCTACAATTTATACAAGCATGGTTTATGCAGCTTTTATCTCTCTGTAATTTGCTTATCTTTCAAAGTGTTATTTAAATAAACCATTATTTAAAATCTGAAAGGTTAAAGAACATGCTTCCTTAGGTTTGTTTAGGTGACCTCCCTCACCCCCCCACCCCCCCCCCCCCCCACACACACACACACACACTTTGTATACGGCTTGAACAAAATACTTGTTTCTTGTTTTCTTTTCTTTGCCAGACATGTGCAAGTTTTTTAACCCAACACATACATAATGGATACTGTGCTGTGTTTTGTTATGCAGTTAAAAAGAGCAGAAAGTGAAGCTAGGACTGTCATAGATAGCTGGGATTTAAAGCTGGAGTGATGGACATTTACGTGACATACTTTTTTTTGTGAATTTCTTGTGCTTGAATAAAATGTTGCTTCTGTGACCGTGTCTTCTTCGTACTTTAGTGTCCAAAATATTATCTACTCCATCATCCCACAACAGAAATGGTTTTGTGCATCATAGACACACAGTCTGCACTATACACTTTGCCCTTTTGTGTGCATTTATTACATTTAATTCTGATTATTTGCTTTAAAACAAGATGGCTGCAGGATGTTTTAAACTATCCCGATCTGGCAACCCGGTCATTAACTGTCTGTTGGTTGCTTCTGTTTGTCCACTGAAAATGTTCATAGAGCCAGCATGGGGCAGGAGAACCTTTTAGTCTCTTAGTGCTTGTTGCAGTTCCCATTTTTGACCACTAGGTGTAATAATATCTCTATGGAAGCTAAGTGGGCTTATATCTCCCAAATACAACAACATTTCAGGTGACTCCAAAGAGGTCATTTGTGTTTTAACAGGATTTAAAATGTATGCAGTTCTGAATCAGGACTCTATGGAGAATAACATGGGCTCTGCCCAGCCTGACCGTATTTACGCACCACAACGGTTCCTGTTATCGCTTACATTATAGCATCTATAAATACTCATCCCTCACCAGCTTTTCTTTTCTCTCTCTTGGAGGTAAAGAAAAAACAATGCAGCTTATCATGTTCCAGATAAACCGCAAATCGTAAACTTTTCTGTCCTGAAGACTTACAGTTTCAGCTTTACCTCTGACTATTACAAAGCGCTGACACCGGAGACTCCTTCCATAAATGTCAGAATCGAGAATTCAACAGTGTTTCATTCCTTACATATTCTATTCACTGTTGAAGGAAACAATCAGGCATAAAGACAAAAAGGAAATAGTTCTGAACATATATATATATATATATATAACGTTTGTAACTGTGAGACGCACACCATCACAGCACCCTTGTAGAGTTACCCCACCTCCAGAGGGGCAGGACTCAGACATCTTTCACTGCTTATTTAAACCTGAGTGTTTCTACAGCAGTCGCAGGACATCAGTAGGGAGATAGAAACGCACCATGAGCCGCCTGTATCTCCTGTTTTTGGGTGAGTCACATCTAGTTCTGTGTGCTTCTGTCTTATCACGGCTTTGGATTGTGTTTTTTTGTTGTGTTTATTTTTTTGAGGTGTTTGTAGGTGACACTGTTATCCATTATAACCTTTTCCATTCGAAAATGAGAATACACTCTGTCCACTTTATTAGGAACAGTCTAGAGACTGGTGTCTGTAGATCATCAAAAGGAATTGATACACTTGCGTGGTTGTGACACGATTGGCTTATTAAATAATTGCATGCAGGTGTAAAGTGTTCCTAATAAACATTAAAACATTAATAAACTACTTTAAAATCGACATCTGGGTTGTTCTGGGTGAACGATAACGTGAACAACACTGTGGTATAACAGGAACTAACTTATTTCATTAAATTGAACATTTTTGATAACTAATTCTGGAGGAACCCTTAAAAGTTCACTGTAGAACCCAACAATGAAGCACTTTCCTTTCATAAGCGGTTTCATCTAGAACCCTTTTTGGTAAACTGTGAACCCATAATTATCCTAAGAACGCTCGAAGAAGCAAGAGTGTGTGTATTAAGTGGGTAAGTGTGTGTTGCAAACTTCAATTATTTTCTTCTTAATATGTAGAACCTGTCAGGTGTTCAATATTTAACTAAACCGTCCTGGTATTTGGTACACTGGACAAAAGGTTCTTCGAGGGTTCTTTAAGGGTTCTTAAATGCAAAAAAAGTTCTACTTGGTTCACATGGTGCCAGCACAGATAAGATGAATGAATTACAATCAGAACTGAATCTTTTCCTGCAGGTCTTCTGTTAGCCGAACTGAACGATGTGACTGCTGATGAATGTGGTTTTGGATTTCACCGTACAGACACGTCCTGTATAGGTATGAACAAACCTGCAACATATATTAGAAGGATTGTTTAATGCTCACTTTTCTATCTTCGATCATAATTTCATCAATTGTTCCCACACTTTAAGACTGAGCTGATGTCATCTGTGTTACTTGTTACCTTTTAATTCTAACACACAGAGTTTCTCCAGCAAACAGCAATGTGCTCAGTCACATACAAGCTTTCATCATATTAACTGATTTATTGTCAGACCCGTGTGAAATCAGAAGAACCGAATCTGTCTCCTTCTATTCTTCTTCTTCTTCTTTCTTCTTTTTACACACACTCTTTGAGACTTCGTTTCTGTTCTGCATATTAGAAATAATACAGGAATAAATGAAAGTGTTTACATGATTGTGTTTTTTGTCAGTTTCTTCATCCTACAATGAATGTGTTTGTTGTTCATTTGTGATCTACATCCTATGAAACAGATGAGGACGAGTGTGTGGAGAGAGAACGATGTGGTTCGAATGCAACTTGTTTCAACACAAACGGCAGCTACTACTGTCAGTGTGTAACGGGCTTCTGGATTAATAAAGACAAAGTTAATTTCACTGCAGATGAAGGTGTAGAATGCAGAGGTCAGTATGTGTGTAATATTCACTGGTTTTTGTTTTCCTGTATTAATGATGCACTAAGGATAAACCTGAACCTCTGCTCTTGTTCTTTTCTCTCAGACATTAATGAATGTCGGGAACTCAACAACATCTGTGGCCCTAATACTAACTGCAGGAACTCTATTGGTTCCTATTATTGCACGTGTCGTTCTGGTTTTGTGGCCAGTAACGGACAGGAGCGGTTTAATGCAAGACAAAATGTTACATGCAAAGGTGAGGTGTGAATTAACTTCAAAGAAACTGGATTCTTACAAAATGGGTCCTTCCATGGTTCTTTAAAGTCCCCTTGAAGTGCGTTGAATTGTGCAGCTTTATTCGATATGTTGACGTCATTTCCACTGAAACAGGAAGTCATATACATATTGCGAAACATATAGCGTAGCTCATCACCTTCTTTAAAAAGCCTTGCGTTTAGTTCACCTCACAGCCCGGGTTAAGCTGTACTTGATGGGTAGTTTCAGAGATTTTTATGACGTTGGGGGCGGGACACTTTGGATTCTACAGAGCATTCAATCGGACAGAAAAGCTGATGAGAGAGAGTAAATTGTGAATGTGTATATCATCTAAATAAGAATTTTGTCATTGTTTTGGAGCGCACCAGCTTATAGATAACCTTACAGCGAACATATAATAAAAGCCCCAAAATTTCTGTTTTGATTTCATGGGGACTTTAAGGGTTGATCATATCATTTAATGAATACTCTCTTTCCAAATATGTTTGTTGGAGGTTGTTCTTCTGGAGGAACCTTTAGGGTTCTATGTAAAACCCTTTTTTGGAAGATATGAACCTTTTAATTATCTACTACTTCTGAAATATTCACTGAATTATTTCCTGTCTGGATAAAACCTGAACCTTTACTCTTATTCTTCTCTCTCAGACATCAACAAGTGTATTAACTCGAGCATCTGTGGCCCTAATGCTGAGTGCATTAACACAAACGGTTCCTATTACTGCACGTGTCGGTCTGGTTTTGTGGCCAGCAACGGACAGGAGCGGTTTAATGCAAGCCAAAATGTTAGATGCAAAGGTGAGGTGTAATGTGTTCATTGTTCTGTTTGATTCAGTTGTATGATCATGTGATCTAAAATAAGTGGTGATCAAATGTATTCGTGAGTGCTCCGGGGATTTGTGGAAACCATGCAGTTTGCCATATCACAGTTTGAAGCTACTATTGCACCTGTGTGTCTGGCTCCACGCTGAGGTCTGGGAGAACTACTGTACCTTCACTTGTATTGGTGAGGTTTTTATTATTAAGGGATTGTGGTAGGTCCAAGGGTGCGCCGTGGCTTAGTGGTTAATACACTCGTCTCACACCGCCAGGGTCAGGGGTTTGATTCCCGCTGCTGCCCTGTGTGTGTGGAGTTTGCATGTTCTCCCTGTGCTGTGGGGGTTTCCTCCTGGTATTCTGGTTTCCTCCCCCAGTCCAAAGACATGCTGATTGGCATGTCCATAGTGTATGTGATTGTGCCCTGTGATGGCTTATCCTGTAGGATAAGCGGTAGAGAAGATGGATGGATGGCAATTCCAACTTAATGTCTCTGATTGTTCTACACATGGTATAATTTAATTTATACTCATTTATACTTATATTGACACTTTGGGCCCAATTTGGACATTTTCACTTAGGGGTGTACTCACTTTTGTTGCCAGCGGTTTAGACATTAATGGCTGTGTGTTGAGTTATTTTGAGGGGACAGCAAATTGACACTGTTACACAAGCTGTACACTCACTACTTTACATTGTAGCAACGTGTCATTTCTTCAGTGTCGTCACATGAAAAGCTATCATCAAATATTTCCAAAAATTTGAGGGTTGTACTCACTTTTGTAAGATACTGTACACACCACATTACTAATAAACATCCTGACACATGAGGCTCAGTGTGTTAACTTTTCCTGTGTGGTCTCAGGACCAAGGTGGACAATGTGTAGGTCAGTATGTCTATCATATCCACTGATGGGGTTTTCCCACCCTGTATTAACAGTGTACTAAGGACAAACCTGAACCTCTGCTCTTGTCCTTTCCCTCTGACATTGACGAGTGTGTGGAGAACAAAACCATCTGCCGCTCTAATTCTGTGCATTCTAACTTGCCTGGCTCCATTTACTGTACGTGTGTTTTGACTTTCATGGCCAGGAATGGACAGGAAAGGTTTAATGCAACTATGAAGCATGACAAGTACAGCTGTAAGAATGCTCTAACATTTCTGAGAAATGTTGACCTTAAAAAATAATAATCCGATTATCAGTGACACCTGATTGTGACATTAGATTGGAGGCTAAAATCGTCTATCTATCAGTAGCTCGAGAATGAAACTCTTAGTGTGAAACCCGTTATATCACAAATATGTGTCATATTATCGATGGCATAAAGAGGATGTTGAAAACCAAACTGTAAATGATGCCACTCGTCACACTACAACGTCCACGCATACTGTATACACATCATTTTAACAGACTACCGATTGTTTCGAACTTTATTACAAGCGCTTATTATGTCACGTCTCTGAGGTGTGCAGTTTATCCTTCTTCATTTTAAATTCAGACTTGCTTTTCGTTTTTCGTTGCGGCATGAGATGGTAGTGTAATGGATATAACGGATTCTTTACCGACATTTCAATTCGGACAACTTTACTGATATGATAGATTCAGATTTAGACTCATTTTATAACTAATCCAATCTGAATAAGGCTTACGCCTCCTAGCCAAGGACGACTGTGTGTCATATATCAAGGAGGTAACACTAGACTTCATTTCCCAGCAGCCACTGCACCATACTACATCATTGTCACATGACCAGCTGCACCTGTATCACGTTTCTGTTTAACGAGCACTCCTATATATAGCCACTGTTTGTACTGCTTCCTCGTCTTACATATTGTGTATCTTGACCTGTGTCCCTGTACCATGTTTTGTTTCATAGTTTATGTTTAGCCTTAGTCACAGTATTTTGCCTAGTTGTCTTAGTGGCTCTGTTTTGTTGTTTGTTTGTTTATTAAATGTTTGAAGATCTGCACTTGCTTCCGTATCTACCTTTGCAACGTGACACTGTGTATTTCCGTGTCCAGATTGTTATCTGTTATTTGTTGCTTTTGGATTGTTATCTGTTATTTGTTGCTTTTGGCCACAGCTCATTATAGTACAGTGAGTTTGTCCACTACAGGCTTTTTTTCTTAGACACTGAGCTTATGGTATTGAAGATACTGTCTATAAGTAACTGAAAGCATTCAAGATAACACTGAATCTCTTCCTCTTTTTTTGCAGAGATTCCAAAGAGTCCTGAAAGCACAATTTTGTGTGCTCCTGATGCGGAGTGCCATAAAACCAGCGTTTACTGCATGGAAGCTGTGTCCAGCACCGGACAGCAGCAGTTTCAGGCGACTGTTCTTGTGTTTCCACCACTGATTCTCTGGATGTTCTACCAGTGATTTCCATTTCTATTTCATAGATTGGAATACTGGCCAGCTTCAATTGCAAATGCACAATTAACTTTAACTGGTTTACCTTTCACGGACACCTGCTATTAATCAAGCACTATTTAGAGTCGCATTACGATCTGAAAAGTTACGTAGAGTCCTTAAAATGTTTTAGGTCTTTGGAGTATTTCTGCTATTTTGCATATGCCTTGTACAAGATGTTTTTTTTCTGTTCATTGCCAGACACTTGCACATTTCTTAAGCCAGTCAATACAAATCCGTGCTGGGTTTTGTTGTGCAATTAAGAAGGAGAAGAAACTGAATCTGGTGTAAGAAGTTCCAGACTGCCTCTAAGCAGACTCCACTCCAAAGTATGTGTTAGAACAAGCTCATCACCCCCAAGAAGGCTTAATTATCATAGGGACACTGCATCTCAGTCTCAGAAACATGTGGATAATATCACCTGAAATGACATTCAACGGGCGCAGCAGTGGGACATCAAGAACCGTCCCTGAACAAAGGGGTACATGATTGTAATTATCATTCAGAAAGGCACCTGTCTAGACAAACGTGAGAACAAGGAGTGATCACTTCAATTTATATTCAGAGCAAGGCTTCATTTACATCATCTGCAGGAAAGACCGACGTGAAAAACAGTATAAAATGTCTGATTTGATATTGTTCGAGGTTCACTCAACCCTATGTACTTTGTCACTGCTACACTGCGATAAAGTTACTCTTCACTGAGACCTTCGACATCCTCAAAAAAATATATATATATTTATACTTTTTCTGGTACTTGAATAAACATTTGCTTCTGTGATTGTGTCTTCTTCTTCTTTTCTGAATTAAAAAAAAAAACATCTATAAAAGCCCAAAGAGAGATGAGATGAATTTAGACAGCAACACTAGTTAAAGTTCTGCTCAAAACATTGTACATTGGAACTATATTGTCCATGCAGTTATTTCCTATCTACATATATAGATAAATAAGTCACTGGTTGACCTAGTTAACTAACTTACAGTACAGTACAGCTTCATTCTGCAATTGGTTTATCAGCAGAATCTTTCTGATTCCAGCTGCAAGTAACAAGCACTAACTTGTTAACTCACAGAAACACTGAGGAGCTTGCAATTTTTCAAAATTTCTGTAGATTCGGACCAAGGCAGCTCACGTGACATCATCACTATGTGCATTCAACCAAAGCACTCTATGCTTCAAATGCGTCCAACATGAGTACAGATAACAGGTCTCGCAAATGAAAAAAATAAATAAATAAAAAAAAAGTTCATCAAGCACTTCTAGCCACACAAAAAATCACCCCCCCGATTTATGACGGACTGATTTATTAATATTTGATAAGTGAGGAATAAAACATATTAATAAATAAAATAATCACAGACAGGGTGGTGTGATGCAGCCTACCATGCATGTCTTTGGACTGGGGGAGGAAACCGGAGTCCCAGGAGGAAACCCCCGCAGCACGAGGAGAACATGCAAACTCCACACACACAGGCGGGAATCAAACCCTGGACCCTGGAGGTGTGAGGCGAACGTACTAACCACTAAACCACCGTGCAGTGATACAGCCTAGTACAAAGAAATGACCTTTACGACACTAAAGTTGTTTATTTTCTAATAAGACGTGTTCAAATAAAAACAATCTTAGTTCCTCTTTTAACAGCTATAATTAGCCATTTCCTCTCCAGCTTCTCTTTTAACTATCATGAAGTTTTTGAAAATAACACAAGATCATCTTCCTGACAAACCGCAAAGTGTACACTCTGTCCTGAAGACTTTCCTTGTCAGAAATCTTAAAGTTACAGCTTTACCGCTGACTGTCACAAAGCACCGACACTGGAGACTCCTTCTTTAAAATGTTAAATAAATTATTTAATAATTTCTTACAGAAAAGCTCGTCCGTATCAACAGTTACATGTATTATTGTTGTTATTGTATCATATTCCAATTAATCATGTTGAGTGTCCATTGTACAGCTTCCTGTGTACATTGTTACTATGGAAACAGAGGATTAATCAGAGCTGCTGTTATTGAAAACTAATCGATAATTCTGACCGATCAGAATCCACAATAGCTATGATAATAATTGTAATAATTCATTAAAGAAAAAAAACACACAACTATATAATATTAAATGTGGGGGGAAATCATGGTCAATTGTAACATGGTTTCATCCTTTAGATTTGAATACTTTTGAAACATTTTTAAAACAAGAAAGATTGCATAATATTTTGGTAGCTCATAGTGTGAACATTTTGGGATAGTATCTGCAGTACCGTATTTATACACAAGATGCTGATAAATAACTACAGATCAGATAAATGCCCAGCCCACTTCTGGATTCTCTGAGACGCTGAGCTGCTTTTTTACATTTACTTGGTTCTATTGATCATTTCCTGACTGATACAGAAAGAAATTTTACCATGTGACCCTTGTCTGAGGGGATCAGTATTAATCAGTTTACAGTTTAAAAAAAAATAATTTCCAGACACATTTCTTATTGGAATTATTGCAATATTAATGATCTCCCATTCTAAATCCATTCATCCATCCAACTTCTATAGCGCTTATCCTTTTTCAGGGTCACGGGGAACCTTGAGCCTATCCCAGGGAGCATGAGGCACAAGGCGGGGTACACCCTGGACAGGGTGCCAATCCATCGCAGGGCACAATCACACACACACACACTCACACACCCATTCATACACTATAGACACTTTAGACACGCCAATCAGCCTACCATGCATTTCTTTGGACTGGGGGAGGAAACCGGAAATCTGTTCAGATCTCAGCTCTTCAGATGAGTTCAATCCCTGCGTTCATCTAAAAGAGTCGATTCAAAGAGTCGACTCGTTTTTGAATTATACATTGCTCTCTATTACCTCATCAGTAAATCCTTTCCTGTGGCAGAACTCTTAACGTTACCTCTTCTTTTTGTTTTTTTTTGTTGGTGCAGTTTTGACTGTTACAAAGCGCTGACACTGGAGACTCCTTCCATAAAAGGACACCATATCAATAACTACATTTTTCATCCAATCATTATTAGATTTAAATGACATGGGTCCGAGCCATGGCAATACAAGCTCTTGTGTAAGTTGTTATTATGGTTAGCATGTTGTTTATGTTCTAGGCTGATCGGCGTTGCCAAATTGTCTGTGGTACCTCGTCGAGGGCGTTTCCCACCTTGCCTTCCGCCCCTGATTTCCCTGGGATAGGCTCGAGGCTTGCGCATGACCCTGTGGA